>CAUYQG010168606.1:0-12659 GCA_963574415.1 Tarsius wallacei | reverse complement strand
GATAGACAAGTGGTACCTCATTAAACTGACAAGCTTCTGCAAAGTCAAAGAAACCATCAAAAGAGCAGGGAGACAGCCCCCAGACTGGGAAAAAAAAATTTGCCAACTCCATGTCTGACAAAGTCCTGACATCAAGGATCTCCAAGGAACTCAAAAGTGCTAAAAAGAAAAAAACAAACAGTCCATTACAAAGTGGGCAAAAGATATGAATAGACAGTTCTCAAAAGAAGACATACAAACAGCCAACAGATACATGAAAAAATGTTCAGCCTCACTAGTCATCAAGGAGATGCAAATTAAAACTATACTGAGATACCACCTAACCCCAGTCAGGATGGCCAACGTCAATAACTCAAAAAATAACAGATGCTGGAGAGGATGTGGCGAAAAGGGAACACTTCTACACTGGTGGTGGGAGTGTAAACTAGTACAGCCTCTGTGGAAATCAGTGTGGCGATTCCTAAAAGTTCTAAAAATCGACCTTCCATATGACCCCACAATCTCCCTAATAGACCCGGAAGAACTCAAAGCACTCTATAAAAAAGATACCTGTACACATGTGTTTATCGCAGCATTGTTCACAATAGCAAGATGGAACCAACCGTGCTGCCCATCAAAAGAGGTCTGGATTAAAAAACTGTGGTACATCTACACAATGGAATATTATGCAGCCATAAAGAAGAACAAAATCATGAACTTCACAGCAACCTAGATGGAGTTAGAGTTTATAATACTGAATGATCTTTCACAGAAACAAAGAACTGAGTATCACATGTTCTCACGCATAAGTGGATCTTGAACAAATACCATAATACTATAAGAAAAGGATTGACAGTAGCAGGAAACTGCAGGGGTGAGGGGAGAGGGGATGGGGAGGTAGGACTGACAGTAGTAGATTTCTGCCTGGGGACGAGGGGGCACACCTCATCAACAAGGGGACCTGCACAATGAATATGTGTATACCTAACCTTGAATTGTACCCCACAATTTTAAAATAAAAATTAAAAGAGAAAAAAAAAGAGTGAGGATTTTAGAAATATATGTATGTTTGCATGAGTTACTATATAAATAGAGCACAATAGAGAAAAAATATGCAAATAGTAGCAACTATTTCTGGGAGGAGAAATTACATGGGGCTTTACTTTCTAAATTATACTTACTATCTATATTTCAGTTTTTCACAATGAATATTCATGTATTCATCTAATAACTATTGATATTTACTATGCCCCAGGGACTATTCTTGATGCTAATTAATACACTACTGAACAAAGACCCTCCCTTCACAGAACTTCCATTCTAAGTTCTGTGAGGAAAATTGATCCAAAGAAGAAAAATAAAGCCAAGCTGGGGCACAAAGAACAACAGGCAGAGGGCTGCTATTTTCAACAGGGTGGTCAGGGAAGATCTCTCTGATGAGGTGACATTTGAGCAAAAACTTCACTGGGGTTTTTCATCAGGAGAGACTCGGTTTCGCTAGAGCAACCAACAACCACAAAACTCCAGTGGCTTAAAACAACAAAGGATAATGTGTTTCTCACCTACACTGATGTCCAGCTCAGGTTGGTGAGGGCTCTGCAGCCCTCACACGGTAACCCCTCCCTGCTGCGTCTCTGACATCTTATAGCAGGCAGCATCACTAAATGCAATGAAACTCTTCACTTAGAAGTGACGCCTCAGCCTGTAATTCCAGCATTTTGGGAGGCCGAGGCGAGTGGATTGCCTGAGTCCGTGGGTTCGAGATCAGCCCGGGCAAGTTGGCGAGACCTCGTCTCTACAAAGAAATCAAAAAAATTAGCGGGCGTGATAGCGCACGCCCATAGTTTGGCTACTTGGAAGGTGAGGCGGACTGATCCCCGGAGCCCAGAAGGTCGACGCCGGGGTGGCCGTGAGCGTGTCACTGCGCTCCAGCCTGGGCGAGGAAGTGAGACGCCTACTAAAAAAAAAAAAAAAAATTAACCGGGGGCGGTGGCTCAAGCCTGTAATCCCAGCACTTTGGGAGGCCAAGGAAGGAGGAATGCCTGAGCCCAGGGCTTAGAGACTAGCTTGGGCAACTTGGTGAGACCTCTCCTCTACAATAAATCAAAACATTAGCTGGGCGTGGTGGCGTGCACCTGTAGTTTCAGTTACTTGGAAGGCTGAGGCGGAAGGAAGGATCGCCGGAGCCCAGCAGGTCGAGGCTGTGGTGGCCATGAGCGTGCCACTGCACTCCAGCCTGGGCAACAGTGAGACTACGACTCAAAAAAAAAAAAAAGAAAGAAAGAAAGAAAAGGTGATGCTTTTCTTCTGTTCACGGGACATCGGCCTATCATCAAAGTCATCTTCTGTGTACCCCAAAGTAAGAAAGAACCGGATATTAGTGAACATTTGTGGTATTATTATAAAGAGCTGGCCATATCAGTATCTGGAGGAGGATTTTTTAAGTAAAGGAGACAGAAATTGCAAAGGCCCTGAGTTATGTCTGAGCTTCGTGTATTCCAAGAAAAAAGGCAATGTGGCTAGCGTACCATAAGTTAAGAGGAAAAGGGAAAAGGGTAGGAGAAGCAGCCAAGAGTCAGATCTTGTGGGATCTCATGGCCCCTTATTATTATTCTAAGTATGACAGGAAACCACTGGGAGAGATTTGAGACGGGCAGTAATGGTCTCTGATTTATGAATCATTCCTGTTATCATGAAAAGACAACAACATAATGGTAGTTATAATGAACAAAAATGATAGACTATCCATGTGAAAAAATACATAAGGTCAAAACGAATAACAGATAAATAGAAAGTAATTCAAATGGTTTTAAGATGCAGGCAGTTCCAAGGTTTTGATTTCACATGAATAAATCCCTCAGGTTTTTGTTTTTGTTTTAACACCAGCTGAAGCCCTAAAATGTCAAAAGACACAAACAGGATATGAGCTCCTTTAATATGGGTAAACAAATTAATTGAGTATGCACAGATGGCTGCTACATGGAGCAGGCGATAGGGCAATTTCCAATTGAAGGTGCCCAGAAGCTGCTGTCACTATCACTTGGGGAAAGGAACTTGTAGGTCCTTTGAGAAACTCTTTGCCATTTTAACAGGGTTTTTTAAGTCTTCAATTCCTTTTCATAGCTCCTAGAGTCTCTGAGTGTATGTGTGCCTTTTTGCTAGACTTAAGTAACTGGAAACAACCCTGATAAATCTGGTCTATTCCTGAGTGCTGAAGGTGAATCAAAACTCAATTTCCCAGGTTCACATTGCTGGGCATCCTGCCCCACCAGTAGACCTTCAGGTCCTCCTGGGTCTATTCCTGCAATAATTAAGTGAAGTAGTAAAGGGCAGATAGTGTGAGAAGAATATAAATTACCAAGAATAGAAAAACACAAACATCCTCTGGGCCTTGCAGGATATGTGTTGTATCTTTTTTTTTTAAGTTCAGCATTTCAAATAAAAGAAGCAAGAAGGAATTCAACCTATTTATGAGGTTATGGTGCCTGTTTCTTTTCTCATTGACACTATTATCTATTCATTGTAGCAAATTAGAAACTTCTCACTCTCCTTCCCTACCTCCATGCCTAAGTCATCATTGAATCCTGTAAACTTTACCTCCTAAACATCTCATATCAGTTCAATCATTTTCTTTTTATTTTTAGATGGAAAATATACTTTATTTGGAAAGTAAATTAAAGCGAGAGAGAGAGAAAGGAGATTCACCCTCCCAAGGTAGGGGAGAGGGCCAAAACTAGGAAACATGGTGACCATAGCTCAAAGAGCCGTGTGGACAGACCAGAGTTTAACAAAGCAATGGCCGGTTCATTCATTTTCATCTCTACTTTCTCTCCTGCTCCCATCCTGTCCAAAACCCTATCTTTTTTATTTTTATTTTTTTCCCTGAACCACAAATTTGCTCTCTCACTAATCTCTGATTTCCACTTCTGTCTCTTTCAGTCTAAACACTGGGCAGCACTAAGAAGCCAGTTTTCCTCATTCATATCTAATCATGTCTGCCTCTTTTCTTAAATCTTTCAGTGACTTCCCATTGTTTCCAGAGAAAAACCAAAACCTTGGTCTATTAAAAAATAACAATAATCCATGATTTACAAACGGTTGCTTGATCTAGCTCCTGCTTATGTTTTCAGCTTTGTACCCCCCTGCCTTCCTCTACTTCATACCTTCCTCCACTAAGGAATTCCAGTCCCACTGTTCTCTTTTCCATGACATGTAAAGCCCCCTTCCGCTTTAAATAGAACCACTAAGGCTCTCCGTTAGGTCTAGCATAGTGTCTCCTTGACTCCTCCAACCACGCCCCATTTTTTTTTTTCTGGTTAACTTCTAAAGGTTGGTTTCTGTTCCTTATTTGTTTTGATTCTGTTTTAGAGAGACCATGGTGGGTAGCTAGCAATTCTTCAATATTTTTGAGATTTTCTTTGCGGTATAATGTGTGCTCAATTTTTAGATATGTTCCAAGTATGCTTGCAAAATATTTATACTCACAAGCCTGTAATCCCAGCAATTTGGGAGACCGGGGCGAGAGGATTGCTTGAGCCCAGGGGCTCGAGACAAGCCTGGGCAACTTGGTGAGACCTTGTCTCTACAATATGTCAAAAAATTAGTCAGGTGTGGTAGCGCGCGCCTGTAGTTCCAGGTACTTGGAAGGCTGAGGCAGAAGGATCACCTGAGCCCAGCAGGTTGACACTGAGGTGGCCATGAGCGAACCACTGCACTCCAGCCTGGGTGACAGAGTGAGACTCTGACTCAAAAAATAAAAAGTATACTCTGTTAGGTGCAATAGTTATAAGTATGTATTGATAGACATTAATCATATTATTAAATAATACCAGTATTTGGTTTAGCTCTATCAATTACTAAAAGGAGTGTGTTTAAATCTTCCACTGTGAATGTGGATCACCTATCAATCTTTCCTTGTAATTCTCTCAGCTTTTGTCTTTTTTTTTTAGCCTATTTTGTTAGGTGCATATAAGTTAGGCATTTTTATTAAATAAATTTTTAGCATTATGTATTGCTCCTCTATATTATTTGATAATGCTTTTAAAGTGATAATGCTTTTTACAATGATAATGTTTTTTCTTTAAAGGCATTTTGTTTTCTTTTTTTATTGTGAAGATGTAGGGTACAATTCAGGATTATGTGTACAAGTGGACATTGTACAGGTAAAATTTGGTCCTCCCTTTGGTCCTCACTTTGCCTGTTGTGAGTTCAGGAACCCTTATTGATGTTGTGTCCCCACTCCTACCCTGGCAGCATCCCGCTACTGCAATCCCTCTCTTACAGCATTATGGTAAATATTCAGGGTCCGCTTATAAGTGAGAACATGTGGTACTCAGTTCTTTGCTTTTGTGATATATCACTCGGTATTATAGTAAAGTTATTTTCATTTTAGCTCAAGTTATTTTCTGGGACCTTTACTTTTGCTGTTTTGGAGTTTTACTATAAGTCTGGGTGTGGGTTACTATTTATTTGCCTTTCAAGCAAATTATTTTGCTTTCTTAATCTGAGAGCTCATTTCTTTGGTCCATTCCGAAATATTTCATTCTTATCTTTAAAAATTACCTTTTTAATTATCTCTACTGTCTTATTTTAGAAAGTCTACTAATGGATACTGAACCTTTTTATAGGTCCTACATATATCTTAGTGTCTTCTTTATAATCTTCATTCCTTTATCTCTTTGAATTTGAGTCTGTATAATTGCTACATCTATTTTCTAGCTTTCCAGTTCTTTCGCTTGTTGTCTTCAACCTCATTTTTAACCAATTTCTGAATTTCTAATTTTAAAAACTTAAAAAAAATTCTAGGAGTGTCATCTAGCTCCTTTTCTACTGGTTGTTGTCTTTTTCCTTGTTTGTAGTGTTTCATCCATTTTAGACTTTTAATTACTCATTTATGTTTTTAACCATTGTGAACATACTTATTGATACTCTTTTACGATAACTGTTCTAGCCCTGCTATTTATTTGCTGAATTTATAATTATTTTATTATAACAGAGCTCTTCCCAATCCCTCAGAAATTTTATTGCTGACCTAGTAATGGGATTCTATCTTAAAACAAGTTTTATAATCTACTTCCTGGTTATCACTGTCCTAGGAGCAAGTTTGATGTTAAATTTTTAATTTAAGTCTTCTCATACCATGAGTATATGTAATATCTAGGCAAACATAAACAAGATTACTTGTTGTCTACCTAAGCCAACGGATAACATTTTTCTGGTGTATCTTTTCATGAAGGGTACAGTTCTTTAAGTATCTTGGCTTTATTGTGGGTATTTCAATTCCAACTCTCTGCCTTAAACCAACTCAAGAACTATAAGCATAACAAGTCATGCCCTTGGCCACAATCCTGTGGTTCCCATTAGCATGTCCATTCCCAGTGCAGCTGCAGTTGAACTACACTTGCTAACCATCCTGGTGTTCCGTTTTATCTTCCTTTAACTCATATATTTTTATTTATTGTGAGTTCAGGTGTACATACAAAATAATGTTTATTATCTATGGTGCATCCATCCACACAGTACTGAAAGCCCTAAAAAGAAAATAGAGAAAACCACCATGAGTTGATATGGAGTCATTGTCAGAATATTTTGTTAAATAAAAGAATAAGATATATATATATATATATATATATATATATATATATATATATATAATGTTATGTTTTATGTCAGGAAGAAGAGAAATGAAAATTAGAAATAAATAATTGCATGTATGTGTATGCAGGCACTTATTTTTGCAAGAAAAAAAAACATGAGAAAGATAATTCAGAATCTAATTGAAAATGATTTTAACTAAGGGGGTGGGCAGTCACAGAAAGGCAGGGCTTAGGGAGTGGAGTGAGACATCTTTAGTTTAGAATTTTATAAAGTTTTGACCTTTGAAAAAGTTTTGCATGTTAAAGGATCATAATAGATAGGGGAAAAAAGAGCCAACTCTAAAATGTAATATATGTAGAAACAAATGAACTTAACTGTATGTCAAATTGATAACATAGTCACACAGATAAAATAATTAATTTAAATAACTTTTTGCACATAATAATCTAACTGTATATCCTTAATAAGTTATAGTCTAAGGTCAAAAGGAACCCACATAGATACCTTGAATTTTAATTAGAAGATTTGTTTTTGATAATGGTATAGTCATAGTACAGCCAATATGAAACAATTTTGCCAATATTGTAGGAAAAAATGAGAGAAAGTCAGTTCCCTACTTACAAACCTTCAAGTTGTAGACTTTCAAACATGTGAATGTACATTCGTATGTCCAATCACGTAAGTTAGTTCACAAGTCTGGTGTACATTGTTCCATGGTGTACTGTAAGACTGAAAATGTTTTCTTTATTTTTTGTTTGTTTTTTATGCATTACTTATGCAAAAATTACCACAATCCTATTACATTACAGTACTATATAGCTGGTTGTGCTAGTTGGGTACATAAGCTAAATTGGATTGGCGAACATGCTGTCAGAATGGAACTTGTTCGTATGTAGGGGACATACGGTAAATATATTTGCTGGAAATTGGCCTTCTAATTGCAGGTGGAGATAGAAATGTGGAATGAGAAGGATCTGGATCTGAAAGCATAAGTATGATTTTATGGTGTATAACTGACAGTTCTTGCTCTGTTCACTGAAGGAGCCAGAGAAGTAATGACACCCAGTAGGAGTGAGCACACTGAATACCTAGATTTTGCTTTCTAATTGCCTTCCCCCCACTATAGTTTATATTGGTATAGATAAAAAACTGAAAAAACATACACCAAAGTGTCTGCAATCATAATGAAATAGGAAAGTTGGATAGCAAGTAGGCTAAAAGAGAGAGAGAGAGAGAGAGAGAGAGAACACCTTTAAGTAGACTCACCGGTTAAAATGATCAAGCCCTGTTTTTGTAATTTAAAAATTCTAATGAAGTAAATAAAATACTATACACTTAAAATAAAAATAGAACCATAGATATATTTTTTCAGCAATAATTTACAGGCAGAAAGTAAAATAAACCTTGCTGTTTTTTATTTTACATTTTTGTTAAATGTATTTGAAACTAAAATTGTCAGTATATTTAGTTTTATGAGTTGTAATATTTCATATTATGTAAAGACATGCAGAGGCCATTCCTTTTACCCCACCTCTCCTACTCCTGCCTCCTTGAAGTCACAAGTAATAAAACTGTGGTGTGTAACCCTGTGTGTCTTTGTCCCCATCATATAAATATATGGAATCTGTCGTTTTACAGTGTCTGATTATTTTTCCAATTTTATCTTTTTCTACATAAAAGAAAGTTGTGCTAAAATCATAAGTATTTTTTTCTCTAAATATACTTTTTGATTAAGCAATGCCTGAACCTTTTCCAGTGACCAGCCCAGCTCACAAGAGAAAAAAGCCCTCAACAGCTCTCTCTGCAGATACTCTGTGGGTTTTCTATTCCATGTGTGGATATTGTTGACATTCCATACACATATGTTAACTGGGCTAAAGGGTACCTGGGTGTGGCAGTTTTGGTCAGTAGTGCATAGATGCTCTTCCACTGTTTTATACACTTCTGTGTGATCTTCACAAAGTCTGATGCCAGTCTTTATTTTACTTTTGTATGTAGCTTGTCTCTTCTGCAAAAGACATGTGAGACTATCTCTTTATCCTTGAGAGTTAGTAATTTTATAAAAATATGCTGATGAAAGTCTTATAAAGCCTTGTGGTAAACCCTTTAAAACAACACACTCAGTTCTTTAGCTCAAGGAAATTTTCTTCTAGTACTAGTTTATGTTTGCTCTCTCTTCTATCTGTTTCTTGTTTCAATCCATCAATGATAATTATTACATATATATGTGGTTCCATGTGTCCATCCCCAAGATCTCTTATCTTTTCTTTCAAAATTTTGATCTCTTTATATTTTAGCTCTAGTGTTTGAAAGACTTTTTCCACTTTATCTTTTAGGTCAATTGTGATCATTATTTTTTCAACTCATTTATTATTTTTTTAGTTTAGAATATTTTTTAATTCCAAAAATCTGTTTTTGTGTTGATCTTAAATCCACTCAACTATTCTAATTATACAAACTGTTACCTTGTTTCCCTAAACAGCTAATTTTCTTAGAAGATTCTCCCATTTATTTTCTTTCCCTGTCTCTTTTTTTTTTTTTTTTTTTTTGAGTCGGCGTCTCACTCCGTCGCCCGGACTGGAGTGCAGTGGCCGCTCCCGGCCACCGCAGCCTCGATCCGCTGGGCTCCGGCGATCCTTCCGCCTCAGCCTTCCAAGTAGCTGGAACTACAGGCGCGCGCTACCACGCCCGGCTGATTTTTTTATTTTATTTTATTTTTTTGTAGAGATGAGGTCTCACCTGCCCAGGCGGGTCTCGAACCCGCGGGCTCAGGCATTCCACTCACCTCAGCCTCCCAAGGCGCGGGATTACAGGCTGAGCCACCGAGCCGGCTTTTTCCTGTCTCTCTCTCCCTCCTTAGATATACAGCTTTCTCTCTCTCTCTCTCTCTCTCTCTCCCCTATTGTGTTCCTAAGAGTCAGCACTCACAGGGGCAAGAAAACTTTAAATGACAGCGCAGTACCAGACAGATTGGTGCAGTGCCAGACAGGTTGTTCAGAATCCCTGATGTGATCTCTGCTTCCTAGTATCTACAAGCATCATCAGTGGAAAGGACTCTGCTGCCCACCTGTCCACTTCTAAGCCCTTGTGGGCAAGGATGGCTCAGCACATTCCCGTGGGCAGAGGGCAAACTTCTCTGAGAAGGCAGGGACATGCCACAGGCTAACAGCTTCTCAAGTGCTTTTCTTGGCTGGTCCTTAGGACCAGAGCAGAAAGACCCACTGTGGTTCCTTTACTAACATCTTTCTAGCTCATCTGACTGCTGCCTTCAGGAGCTACTAGCTGAGGAGAGACTGAAGAGTTAGAATGAAACAGAGTAGAAGGAAAGAAGAAACTTCCATCTCTTCAGAATCCTCCACCTTCTCTCGCATTAAGTTTGATATTAAGTAATTTCCCTTCTCTGAAATCAATAATTCAACCAATTAATATTTACATTAAAATATTGGTCTAGAGGCAGTTATCTTGTGCAGTGATGATCATAAATGGGAGTATTTGTAGCATTATAAAAAACAGAGGAAAGCAAATAAAATATGCTTGAAAGTCAATTAAACCTCTGTTTTGGAAAACATTTACTAAGGTAATTTTTCTTTTTTTTTTTAGTTGGACGGGAGAGAGAAGGGGAAGGAGAGACATTCTGATGGCTGTGTCTGTTCTTTTTGACATCCAAGTAACAAAAAGCTTTGTAAATGTTAAACATTATATAATAATCAACAGAACACTTTTGCCACTTTTTTAAATAGGAAAATATGCTTCAACAGTGTGTGAAGTGTGGGGAAAAGAAAAGTTCCAGATTTTTCTTTAAATAAGTTGTATTCTTTTCCTAATTGCATAAATGAATGCCTATTTAAAAGATTTTTTGGTTCGGGAGTGTTGGCTCATGCCTGTAATCCCAGCACTTTGGGAGGTCAAAGCCCAGGGTTTCGAGACCAACTTTTACAACTTGATGACACCTTGTCTCTACAATAAATCAAAAAATTAGGTGAGTATGGTGGCACACGCCTGTGTTTCCAGCTACTTGGAAGGCTGAGGTGGAAGGATCACCTAAGCCCAGCAGGTTGAAGCTGTGGTGTGAGCATGCCACTGCACTCCCAGCCTGGGCAATGGAGTAAGACTCTGACCGCCCCCCCCCAAAAAAGATTTTTTTAAAGAGAAAGTTTGGTTGTCAATGGTGAAAACATAATAAATCAAAACAATTATTCGTTTCGTTTGATAGGCTGGAGAGAGAAACTAAGGTGATATATTTTTTATTGGCCCACCTTTTTAGGTTAAACTATTGAATAGATAACTCCTATATACATTTTCTATTGTTTTACAACAAATTACCACAAACTTAAAACACCATGTATTTATCTCACGGTTTTGTGGATCAGGAGTATATGTGCAGCTTAGCTGGGTTCTTTGCAAGGAGGTAATTGAGGTATAGACTGAGATTGGGATCTCATTAGAGACTGGACTAGGAAAGACTCCACCTTCTCATTCATATGATTATTGGTGGCATTTGGTTCCCTGTGGTAATAGAAATGAGAGTGTCAGTTTCTTGCTGGCTGTTGGTTGAAAGCAAAACTCAGCTCCTAGGGGCTGCCCACAGTTCCTTGTCATATGGTCTTCTTCATCAACAGTTCACAACATGGCAGTTCACTTCTTCAAAACCACTGAAGAAGTAATTTGTTAGAGCAAGTCTGTTAGCAAATGCAATCATGGGAGTGAAATGCATCACCTTTGCCATATTCTGTTCATGAAAAGGAAGTTACAGGTCCTGCTCATACTCAAGGGGAGAGATTGCACTCATGTGTGAATGTCAGGAGTCAGGGATCACGGAGGGGAGTCACCTTAGAGTATGTCTGCCACACTTACATATTATAATTATTTCTTTACTTTGTATTTATTTATTTTGGATTCTATAATTCTACTAGTATTGCATAGTGAGTGGTTATGAGGTTGAACTCATGCCTGAATTCAAATCTTTACTAAAACATTTCTAACTTTGTATTGTCTTGGATGTTTTTCACAACCTCCATGTCTCAAGTTTTCTCATCAGTATCTATTTTATACAGTTGCGGTAAGGATTAAATACTATTTATAATTTTAAAGCACTTAGAATAGTGCCTAGCACATATTAAGTACTCATAAATCTCAGTGAATATAAAATATAAATATATAATAAGATGTCTTTAGATGATATTTTAAAATAATAAACAAAGTTCCAGTGAGTTCTTCCTGCCATCCAAGAAATAGTTTTTTGGGGCTTTGGGTTTTTTTTTCTGAATATATAAAAAATATATATTTTATTTATTTAAAAAATGTAAATATCTTTAATTTTCAAAGTACATACTTTCCAAATCAGTATTTCTTTTTTTAATTAAATTTTAAAAAAAAATTTTATTTTAAAGAGGTGGGGTACAATTCATGGATAGGTATACAAATGTTCATTATGCAAGTACCCTTGTTGATGAGGTGTGCTCCCCTTCCCCTGGAAGTTTCCCACTATTGCCAAGCCCTTTCTTATAGTATTATGATAATTGTTCAAGGTTTGCTTATGAGTGAGAACATGTGGTACTCAGTTTTCTATTTCTGTGATAGATCACTGAGTATGATCGACTCTAAATCTATCCAAGTTGCTACGAAGTCCATAAGTTTGCCCATCTTTATGGCTGCATAATACTCCATTGTGTATATGTACCACTTTTTTTTTTTTTTTTTTTGAGTTGGAGTCTCACTCTGTCGCCCAGACTGGAGTGCAGTGGCCGCTCCCGGCTACCACAGCCTCGACCTGCTGGGCTCCGGCAATCCTTCCGCCTCAGCCTTCCAAGTAGCTGGAACTACAGGCGTGCGCTACCACGCCCGGCTAATTTTTTGATTTATTGTAGAGATGAGGTCTCGCTTGTCCAGGCGGGTCTCGAACCCACGGCCTCAGGCAATCCACTCACCTCAGCCTCCCAAAGGCGCGATTACAGGCTGAGCCACTGAGCCCGGCTCACATTTTTTTTTAATCCAGTCCAATTTTGATGGGCAGCATGGTTGGTTCCATGTTTTTGTATTGTAAATAGTGCCACAATAAACATGCGTGTGCAGTCTGTAGGCCA
>CAUYQG010168605.1:0-10737 GCA_963574415.1 Tarsius wallacei | reverse complement strand
ATTTTATAACCTGAGACTTTGCCAAAGTCCTTTATCAGTGTAAGGAGGTTTTTGACAGATTCTCTTGGGTTTTCAACGTATACAATCATGTCATCTGCAAAAAGAGATAGCTTGACTTCCTCTATACCTATTTGGATACCCCTGATTGCCTTCTCTTCTCTGATTGCTCTAGCCAGGACTTCCAATACTATATTGAACAGGCCTCTGCCCATTTTTTAATAGGTCTATTTTCCTTTCATCTCATTTGTTCACTATTATTATTCCTATTTTTTTGTTTGTCTTTGAGCTTGTAGCCTCTTGATAAATAACAAACTAATTTCCTAGTAACTTTGCATTGATATTTTCCATTGGTTACTGTTATTGACTGCATGTTTGTGTCTCTTTAACGTCCATACATTGAAGTCTAATCCCACTATGAAGGTATTTGGAGGTGGGCCCTTTAAGAGGCAGTTAAGTCACAAGAGTAGAGCTCTCATGAGTAGAACCTGAGTAACATAATTGCTTTTGTGAGAAGAGGCCAGAGAGCTAACCTCACTCTTCACCATGTGAAGAGACAAGGAAAAGTTGGAAGTTTTTAACTCAGAAGAGGGCCCTCACCAGACTTGGCCATATTGGCACCCTGAACTTGGACTTCCAATCTCCAGAACTTTGAGAAATAGCCATATGGTCTATGTATTCTGTTATAGCAGCCAAACTAAGACAGACAATTACAGTTGACCCTTAAATGACATGGGTTTGAACTTTGTATATCCACTTGTAAGTGGATTTTTTTTCCAACTAATCAGGGATGGAAATACATTTTTTGTGGCATGCAAAACCTGTGTATATGGAGGGCCAATTTTTCATATATCCAAGCTCCATGGTGCTAACTGTGGAACTTGAATATGCACAGATTTTGGTATATGCCAGGGGTCCTGCAACCAATCCTCAACATATACCAAGGGATGACTGTGCTATAGGTTTTGATGTTACAATATTTTTATAAGCTGAACTTTAGTGGTTCATTCTGGTTAACCAAGGATATATTTTACATTTATTAAAAGTCAGTGGGAAAATATTATGTAATGCTTAAGAAATTGCAGTAAAGCAAAGGAGAAAAAAGCCTCCTCTCTGAGAATTTTTATTTGCTTCTAATCTCTAGCTCTGAAGGTTAGCATTTGGCATTAGTGAATCTCCAATCACTTACTGAGTGATGCTTCAAATTATGTTGAAAATCTAAACATACTTGGCCAAACCAATCTATGACTACATAGACAAATTCTATTACAGTGACTCACACAACAAAAGTATTCCTAATTTGTGAGTGATGCTCTGTGTCATATTTACATCCATAATTTGCAATCGCCTTTCATAAAGTGTCAGCATAATAAACAGATAAAGGGGACTTACTGAGACTTCTCTCACAACCATTAGGATAAACCAGGTGTAAGGCTCTGTCTCCAGTAACCTGTGTGACCTTACCCTGTTTAGGTCTTATTTATAAAATGAGGACTGACACAGGATTATTGCTAAAATTGTATCTAGTGGGAGAAATTTTCCACTAGGAGAGCTTAACAGTATTTGTCACCTATATTTATTTTTCTGAAGAGATCATTTTTATATCATAGTGACATGATCATTCTGAATTCCGTCCAGATTTTAACAAAATCTTGGAAACCCAGCAGTTATTTACCCCGGCAGTAGTGAACGAATCTGTCCTGCACACTGCTAGGAGCTTCTTATATCCTGAGAAGAATTGCTATTCACCTTTGATCTCCAGTTCTTAAGCTTAGCAGTTGGCATTTTGTAAATACTCACTAATATTTAGTCTGGTTTGAGTTTCATGTAATAAAAAGTACTCATTTGTATATACTGTCTGTCTTTGAAATTATGGAAAGATAAGTGTTTTGTAAAGTCAGTTTCCTGCCACCCCTAATTTTCCACCAACATCTGAGTTCTTACAGCTCTGCTTTAGTGCCCTAAATTTGTTATAAAAGATAGAAACAGGCTGGTGCAGTGGCTCATGCCTGTAATCTCAGCACTTTGGGAGGCCAAGGTAGGAGGCTTGCTTGAGCCCAGAGTTCAAGGCCAGCTTAGGCAACATAGTAAGATCTTGTCTTTACAAAAAATTTTAAAAATTAGCTTCACATGGTGGTGTGTACCTGTAGTCCCAGTCACTCAGGAGGCTGAGGCAGAAGGATCACCTGAGCCCAGGAGGTTGAAGCTACAGTGAACCATGATCATGTCACTGTATGGCAGAGTGAAACCCAACTTAAAAAAAAAAAAAGAAAGAAATACATTTTCCTAGATATCAAAGACAATTATGTTTTTATGTGGCCTTGTCTCTTGTGGAGTGTAAGCCACTTGAGGTCAAAAGCTCTACTTTATTAATTTATGTATATCTCCCACTCTGTTTATTAGTATTTAGCACATATTGGACAGTCAATTACATTGACTAAATTGATGGTTATACAAAATCACACATATGATATAACAGCTGAATTATTAGTGAAAAAAATCACTATTTTTGTGATCTCTTCTCTAAAAGAAGAAGAAAAAAATCAAGAACCCAGTTGTGTGTGATAGGTTATGTAAGAGGGAAACTTTTAGAAAAGCACCTTCCAATTGTAACAGTTTTATTTTCAGAGACAAAGAACAAATATGGTCACAATCACTGATACAACTTTCATGAACTCTTAACATTTCTATTTTTTTAATGACTATAGAAATTTATTGGTTATTTTCAGGTTTTAGGCAGTCTGGCAAAGTAATCAGATTAAGTGTGTATGTGTCATGCAGTTTTTCACTTATAGCAGTAATCCTCTGACTGTATCAGTCTAATTTAGTGCTTTGGGCAATGGAGTAATGCAGACTAAATCAAAGCTGAACCTTAGCCAAGATGATGAGTTGGAAAGATCCCTGGCTTTGTAATTAGATATACCTGGCTTCCCATTAATTAAGGTAACAAATATAAAACACTGAACATAGTGCCTGGCTCATGGTAAGTTGCTCCATAAATGGTAGCTAATGCTATTTTAGTTTAAAAGTACACTGTTAAAAAATAATCATTCGATGGGAAAACTATGTTAAAAGAATGAAGTGTGTTACCTTTGAAAGTACAGTTTACCAGCTTGTAATATCTTGACATTTGTTAGCTCCAAGGAAACATGCCTACCAAAAAGAAGGAAACTTAGGTTCTTAAGCAGACCAAAAATGAAAAAATCTAACTAACTCTGTTGCAGGGCCTTGTGCTTTTTAAAAAATTTTATTTAATAAAAGGTAATAGTCAGCCAGGCTCGGTGGCTCAGCCTGTAATCACAGCACTTTGGGAGACTGCAGCAAGTAGATTGCCTGAACCTGGGGGTTTGAGACCAGCCCGGGCAACTTGGCAAGACCTTGTCTCTACAATAAGTCAAAAATTAGCTGGGTACAATAGCATGCGCCTGTAGTTCCATCTGCTTGAATGGCTGAGGTGGATGACTCACTGGAGCCCAGCAGGTCAACACTGGAGTGGCTGTGAGCATGCCACTGCACTCCAGCCTGGGCACAAAGTGAGACTCCAACTCAAAAAAAAAAAAAAAAAAGTGATGGTCATCAGATGGGGGCAGGGTCTAATGGTCATAGCCAACATGTATGTTTGTTTTAATTGTGTGTGTTGGATGATGAGAAATTTAATGCCTTAGGCAAGTCACTAGATGAGCTCAACTCTAAGGTTACGTTTTCTCTAGTAAAAGTAAATCCAGTAATACTTGTGTTACAAAGTTATTATGAGTATTGTTGATTATGTCTGTAAATTGTCCAGTGCCTGGCATTTTGCAAATGCTTGTATAAACTGAACCTTTTATTTTTCTCATAGTATCTATCATCATTGTTATCATCATCTTTAATGATCTATGCAATTAAAGTGGGTTTATTCTTTGAGGAATCTCCCAATATTTCTCTCTTCCTTAGAAACAAATCCTTTGAATACAATAGAAGCTCTTCATGCTTCTGAGTGTAAAAAATTCTTCATCAGATTCCGTAAGCTCTTAACTTTTCACTGTGCTCACCTAAGCCTGTCTTCTAACAATGCTGCTTCTGGTCTTTCAGAAGTTTGTCCTCTTCACATAAAGGAATTATGGAAGAGTTTGCTATTTGGCTAATCTTGCCATATGGTAGTATCTGCAATTTACCCAAGAAGAATGCGTTCATTTGGGGCAGTCTTTGTCTAATTGTCAGTCCTAATTTAATCATATTGGCAAATTGTCAGTATTCTGCCCCTACTTTTTATTCATTTCCCTATTGCTGTGGCTTGAATATGTTCCCCAAAAGTTCATATGTTGGGAATTTAATCCCCAGTGCAGTAGTGTTAGGAGATGGGACCTAATAAGAGGTGATTGGATAATGAGGGCAGAGCCCTCATGAATCAGTTAAAGTCATCATTGTAGGAGCAGGTTAGTTACCACAAGAGTAGGGTGTTACCTCTGGCCCCTTGTACCTCTCTCTCAGTCTGGTGTGTTTGATTGCCCTTCTGCCATGTTAAGACTCTTGCCAAATGCTGGTACCATGCTCTTGGACTTCCCAGCATTCAGAACTGTCAGTCAAATAAATCTCTTTTCTTCGTGAATTACTCGATCTGTAGTATCCTGTTAAAGCAGCAAAAAATGAACTAAAACACCGGTGATGATTTTATTTAATTTTACCTTTCCTTATTATTTTTTCACACATTGTTAACCCATAATAATGCCAGCTTTGTGAATTCTAAATCCATTCTCACTGAATAGTCGATAATGCCATTTCTTGTTATTTTACTTTATCTAATTGTCTTCATTTTCTATCCCCTTGATATACAGAGAGTACCAAAAAAAGATGTGTACACATTTTAAGAAAGGAAAAAACTGTATTAAAATTGTAATACTCAGTATATACTGATAACAAAAGATGAATACAAGTCACGTTTGACTTCTGCAATTACAAGAGGTGCTGAAAGTTGTTGCCATCCATGTCCAGACACTTCTGACTATGACAAACTACTGCAGGACTTGTTGCTGTGAGAGACCTCTCCTGGATCTTCCCTTGTGCACATCACACACATCACCATGTGTCTTAAACTTATCACAAATGCATGCATTTGTTAGGCATGCTGGAGATTCTGTTCATACTCACACCTCCATTAATGTTGTACTTCCACAACATTCTCAAACTTCAAATACCATTTCAAAATGGTCTTGCACTCCTGGAAAGACAACTGTGCTTTCACCATTTTCTTTGACTAGCCTACTCTCATGGTACCACTAGTATTAATTTGATTAATACCATCTTTTGAGCTAGCATCATATTGCACACTGCTACCATAAATTCAATTCAACTTTGAAAAAAATACATAATTAACATCTCTTAAAATGTGTATACATTTTTTTTTAGGACCCCCAGTACGTGTGGTGATGACTTCAATCATGTTTAGACTGGTTCATGAAGGATAGAAGTATAACAGGAACAGAAGTGGGATATAGATTATATGGCTGTGTCAGTCTTTGCTATTTTATCATCTTGGAATTGAATTTATGAGGGATATTACTGACTACTATAAAATAAAAAGAAAGCACAATCCTTTCCATCTCATGTTAGATGTATAGCTTATGAAAGGAAGCCCATTGTCGATGGAAATAAACAGATGCATAGAAATTCAGAAGGGTTATAGTAGCCCAGGAAGCTTTGGCAGGTCATAAGCTTCCTGGGCCCTAATTTTCTCCAATACAGAATGGACATATTAACTGCACCTTCTATTTCAGTGGATTGTGTGATGATCAGATTACTTACAGTTGACCCTGGAACAACAATACAGCATGCCAACCCTCCTCAGGTTGAAAATTCAAACATATTTCAGGGGACAAACATGTACATGGACTGCATGGACAGATTGTAAGGAGGTGGGAAGTGGGATCTACAGGTAGCTTCTGAATCATAGCTTCCCCCTTAATTAAATCTCAAAACCACAAAAAGCACAGCCTCCCCACCCAAGTCCAGTTTCAAAATTGTACAAAGCCAGAGGATCTACATAAGGAAGAATAGGAGATTCGGTAAACAGAAGTAAAAGCTATTCCCCCATCACTGAACAACAGAATTAGAGATGAGGTAAAAAAAAAAAGGGGGGGGGGGACAGGAAAACTTATACAAATGAAGAACAATCAAAGGAAGAATATGGGTCCCATACAGACTCCTGGGAGGAAAACTGAGAATACAGACTTTGGAACTCAAACAATGACAAGCCCCCAGATTGACTGGTCTCAAACCACAAACCCAGGTATCAAAATATTAATAGAGAGAATAAATAGAAATGAGAAGCAAGAGGAAAGAATGAAGGAGTTGATAACTGAGATAACAGCAATAAAGAATACAGTGAATGAAATAAATAACAAACTGATAAGGATGGAAAGCAGAATTAACCAAGCAGAAGAAAGAATCTCAGAGCTTGAGGACCAAAATATGAAACTAACCCAAACTGTTAAAAACATAGAAAAGAAGCTTAAAAAGACAGAACAAAACCTCCAAGAGATGAGCAGTTATTTCAAAAGACCGAATCTAAGATTAATTGGAATCCCTGAGGCAGACAGAGACGAGACCACTCTGGAACAAATATTCCATGAAATTATCCAAGAAAACGTCCCTCATCTCATCAGAGATGTGACCATTCAAACACAAGAGATTCAGAGAACCCCTGCAAGACAACAAATCAGAAGACCAACTCTTAGACACAAAGCAATTCGCTTACACAAAGTAGGTATAAAAGAAAAAAATCCTAAAGGCAGCAAGAGAGAAAGGTCAGACTACCTACCAGGGAAGACCAATTAGAATAGCAGCAGATTTATATACAGAAACACTTCAGGCTAGGAGAGCTTGGAGTCCAATCTTCAAAGTTCTCAAAGATAAACAATTTCAACCAAGAATTACCTACCCTGCTAAGCTAAGCTTCATCAGTGATGGAGAATTAAAATGCTTCCCAGACATTCAATCCCTAAGAGTTTATGCTGCCTCTAGACTAGCTGTACAAGAAACACATAAGAAAGTATTAAACACAGAAGAAAGAAAAAAAGAACAGCAACGCCTTTCCCAAGAATGCAGGAAAAAAATTGAAAACACACATAAATTAACTCAAAAATCCAAAGAAAGACAACAAACAACAGCAGCAGCAGCACCACTGTAAGAGCCTCATGACAGGGCTAAACTAGCATACCTCAATAATTAACCTAAATGTGAATGGACTAAATGCACCACTGAAAAGACAGAATGACAAATTGGATAAAGTATAATGATACAACTTTGTTTCCAAGAGAGTCATTTCATCAGAAAGGACACTCACAGACTCAAAGAGGATGGAAAACAAACTTTCAGGTGTATGGAATGCAAAAGAAAGTAAGAGTTGTGATCTTAATATCAGAAATTACCCTTTAAGCTATCAAAAATTTAAAAAGATATGGAAGGTCATTACATAATGATAAAAGATTCAATCCATCAACAAGAAATATCCATCCTAAATATATATACACCCAACATAGCACCAGCTTTCATGAAGCAGCTTCCAGGTAAACTAACAAAAGATATTGACTCTAACACTATCATAGCTGGGGACTTAAATACCCCACTAACAATCCTAGACTGATTGTCAAGACAAAAAATCAATAAGGAGACTCAGAACCTTAACATGATGCTTGACCAAATGGGCTTAATGATAACTATAGAACACTCCACCCAACCACCAGGGAATATACATTCTACTCTTCACCACATGGAACCACATCCTTGGACACAAATCAAGCATAAACAAATTTCATAAGACTGAGATACTGCCATGAACCGTCTCAGACCACAGTGAAATAAAAATTAATATCAACACCAAAAAAGTTCCCCCCAAGCCCACAAAGACATGGACACAAAACAGCATGATGCTGAACAACTCCTGGGTCAAAACAGAAATTAAAAGATTCCTGGAAACAAACGAAAACAAAGAAACACATTACCAAAATTTCTGGGATGCCATGAAAGGAGAGGGGAATTCATATTGCTACGAACACACGAGAAGAAAATGGAAAGATCACAAGTTAACAGCCTAACAAATCACCTTAGGAAGCTGGAAAAGCAGGACCACTTAAACCCTAACTTCAGCAGAAGAATCTAGATCACCAAAATAATAGCCCAGATTTGGGACATAGAAGACAAAAACATAATCCAAAAAATCAACAAAACAAAAAGCTGGTTCTTTGAAAGGATAAACAAGATTGATGGACCCCCTAGCTAGACTAACCAAGAAAAAGAGAGAAAAATCCCAAATAAACACAATCAGAAATGCAAAAGATCAAGTCACAACTGACCCCAAAGAAATACAAAAGATTATCAGAGATTACTATACACTTGTATGGAAACAAACTTGAAAATCTAAATGAAATGGAGGGCTTTCTGACATCATACAGCCTCCCCAGGTTGCAACAAGTAGAAATCGAGACCCTGAATAGACCAGTAACAACCCAGAAAATCAACTATATCATAAGAAAACTACCTACCAAAAAAAAAAAAAAAAAAAAGCCCTAGACCAGATGACTTTCCAGCAGAATTCTATAAAATATACAAGGAGCTGATACCAGTCCTATTGAAAGTATTCTAGGCAATTGAGATAGATGGAACACTCCTCAAATCATTTTATAGAGCTAATATCACACTGATAACCAAACCAGGAAAATATCCAACAAAGAAAGAAATCTGCAGGCCAGTATCCTTGATGAACATAGATGCAAAAATTCTCAACAAGATTCTAGCCGATTGGATCCAACAACACATCTCAAAAGTCATCCACCATGACCAAGTAGGCTTCATCCACGGGATGCAGGGCTGGTTCAACATCTGTAAAATGTAATTAAATACATCAACAGATGTAAAAAGAAAAAGCACATGATTATATCATTAGACACGGAAAAAGCTTTCAGTAAAATTCACCCCTTCTTGATTAAAACCCTCGAACTTCTAGGCATAGATAGAACATACCTCAAAATAGTAAGAGCCATCTATGAGAAACCGACAGCCAGCATACTGCTAAACGAACAGAAATTGGGACCATTTCCCCTGAAAACTCGAACAGGACAAGGATGCCCACTCTCACCCCTCCAATTCAACATAGTATTGGAAGTCTTTGCTAGAGCAATCACACAAGGAAATCAGGGGTATCCATACATGAAAAGAGGATGTTAAGAAATCTCTCTTTGCAAATGATATGATTCTATATCTCGAAAACCCGAGAGAATCTGTCAAAAACTTCCTTGCACTGATAAAGGACTTTGGCAAAGTCTCAGGGTATAAATAAATGTGCATAAGACAGTCACATTCCTATATACCAACAATAAACAAACACAAACCCAAATAAAAAGCCCAATCCCACTCATAGTAGCCACAAAAAAAAAAAAAAAAAAAAAATGCAATACCTTGGCATCTTTCTAACTAGAAAAGTAAAAGACCTTTATAACGAAAACTATAAAACACTGTTCAAAGAAATCAAAGATGGCACAAGCAAATGGAAAAATATTCCATACTCATGGATTGGAAGAATCAACATTGCTGAGATGTCCATCCTACCCAAGGCAATCTACAGATTTAACTCAATACCCATTAAGTTACCAGCAGCATTCTTCTCAGGCCTGGAAATGACAATACATGAATTCATATGGAAACATAAACAACCACAAATAGCCAAAACAATCCTCAGCAAAAAATAAAGTGGGAGGTATCACACTCCCAGGCTTTATACTTTTTTATAAATAAATAATAATAATCAAAGCAACCTGGTATTGGTCCAAGAACAGGCATATAGAACGATGGAACAGGTTAGAGATTCCAGAAGCAAAACCTTAATTTCCCAACCATTTCTTCTTTGACAAGGCCTCCACCATCAACCACTGGGAATAGGCAAACCTTTTCAGTAAATGCTGCTGGGTAAACTGGCTGACAACATGCAGAAGATTAAAACAAGACCCCTACCTATCACTGTACACAAAAATCAACTCTAAACAGATCAAAGACCTAAATATAAAACCTCAAACTAAAAGAGCCTTAGAAAATGTAGGAGACACTCTTATGGAAATTGGAACTGGCAACCAATTTCTCATCAAAACTCTAAGTGCCCATGTCATAAGAGGTAAGATAGATGAGTGGGACCTCATCAAACTGAAACGCTTCTGCAAAGCCAAAGAAACCATCAAGAGAGCAGAGAGACAGCCCACAGACTGGGAAAAATTATTTGCCAACTGTTTATCTGATAAAGCCCTAACATCTAGGATCTTTAAGAAACTCAAACATGCTGAAAAGAAAAAAACAAACAACCTCATTACAATGTGGGCAAAAGATATGAATAGACACTTCTCAAAAGTAGACATTCGAGCAGCCAACAGATACATGAAAAAATGCTCAGCCTCGCTAGTCATCAAAAAAATGCAAATTAAAACCACACTGAGATACCACTTAACTCCAGTCAGGATGACCATTGTCAATAACTCAAAAAACAACAGATGCCGAAGAAGATGTGTGCGGGGGACTAACCCCTGCGGAGAGATTTAGAGTGTCCCTGGAAGGTGTGGTGGCATCGGCGATTATTCCTGGGGAACAAAGAGACTGGACTCCTGTCTGGTGCAGGAGCTGATTCTGAGGCTAGACTCCTGTCTAGTGCAGGAGTCGATTCTGCAGAAGAGATAAATATAGAAAGAAAGAGAGAGAAAGAAAGAAAATAGACCACTGTTC
>CAUYQG010168604.1:0-10286 GCA_963574415.1 Tarsius wallacei | reverse complement strand
ATGACCAAGAAAAAGAGAAAGCCCAAATAAACACAATCAGAAATTCAAAATATCAAATCACAACTGACCCTGAAAAAGTGCAAAAGATTATCAGATATTACTATGTACACCTATATGGAAACAAACTTGATAACCTAAATGAAATGGAGGACTTTCTGACATCACACAACCTCCACAGGTTGAAACAAAAAGACATTGAGACACTAAATAGACCAATAACAACCCAGAAAATTGACTCTGTCATACAAAAACTACCTAAAAAAAAAAAAAAAAAAAAAGCCCTGGACCAGATGACTTTCCAGCAGAATTCTACACAATGTACAAGGAGGAGCTGATATCAATCATATGGGAAGTATTACAGGAAATTGAGAAAGATGGAATTCTCCCCAAATCATTTTACAAAGCCAACATCACACTAATACACAAACTGGGTAAAGATTCAGACAAAAAAATAGAACTACAGGCCAATATCCCTTATGAACATAGATGCAAAAATTTTCAACAACATTCTAGCAAATCTGATTCAAAAATCATCCACCATGACCAAGTAGGCTTCATCCCCTGCATGTAGGGTTGGTTCAACATTTGCAAGACCATAAATGTAATTAAATACATCAACAGATGTAAAAAATAAATAAATAAAAGAAACACATGGTTACATGATTAGACGCAGAAAAAACTTTTGATAAAATCCAGCATCCTTCTTGATTAAAAACCCTCAAACACCTAGGTATAGAAGGAACATAATTCAAAATAGTAAGTGCCATCTATGATAAACCCACAACTAACATATTGCTAAATGGACAGAAACTGGAAACATTTTCCCTGAAAACTGGAACAAGACAAGGCTGCCTTCTCTCACCCCTCTTGTTCAATATTGTGTTGGAAGTCCTAGCTAGGGCAATTGGACAAGACAAGGAAATCAGCGTATCCTAATAAGAAAAGTGGAAGTCAAGTTATCCTTCTTTGCTAACATTATGATCCTATACCTCAAAAATCCAAGAGAATCTGTCAAAGATCTGCTTGCACTGATAAAGGACTTTGACTAAGTCTCAGGGTACAAAATATATGTGCAAAAGACAGTTGCATTCCTATACACCAACAAGCAGAGACCCAAATTAAAAGCACAATCCCATTCAATAGTCACACACACAAAAATGAAATACCTCAGCATCTTCCTAACCAGAGAAGTGAAAGACCTTTACAATGAGAACTTCAAAACACTGCTCAAAGAAATCCAAGAAGACACAAACAAATGGAAAAATATTTGATGCTCATGAATTGGAAGAATCAACATTTTTTAAATGCCCATCCTATCTAAGGCAATCTACAGATTCAATGCAATACCCGTTAAGTTACCAACATCCTCATTCTCAGACCTGGAAATGACAATACAGAAATTCATATGGAAATATAAATGACCACGAACAGCCAAAACAATCCTTAGCAAAAGAAACACAGTGGGAGGTATCACACTTCCATTCTTCAAACTTTACCACAAGTCTACAGTAATCAAAACAGTCTGGTATTGGTACAAGAACAGGCATATAGACCAATGGAACAGGATAGAGATTCGAGAAGCAAAGTCTCAATTTCTCAACCAACTCATCTTTGACAGTCTCCAACAACAACCACTGGGGAGAGGAGAACCTATTCAGTAAATGGCGCTGGGAAAACTTACTGACCACATGTAGAAGACTGAAACAGGATCCCTACCTATCATCATACACAAAAATTAACTCGAAATGGATCAAAGACCTAAACGTAAAACCTCAAACTATAAGAATCTTAGAAATCGCAGGAGACACCCTTATGGAAGTTGGAACTGGCAACCAATTCCTGATCAGAACTCTAAAGGCCCATACCTTAAGAAATAAGATAGAGAAGTGGGACCTCATCAAACTAACGAGCTTCTGCAAAGCCAAAGAAACCATCAAGGGAGCAGGGAGACAGCCCACAGAATGGGAAAAAATATTTGCCCACTGTGTATCTGACAAACGCCTAACATCTAGATCTACAAGGAACTCAAATGCACCAAAAGGAAAAATCAAACAGCCCCATTAAAAAGTGGGCAAAAGATATGAATAGACACTTCTCAAAAGAAGATATATGGGCAGCCAACAGACAAATGAAAAATTGTTCAACCTCACTCATCGTCAGAGAAATGTAGATCAAAACCACATTGAGATACCACCTAACCCCAATAAGAATAGTCATCATTAATAAAACAAACAACAACAGATGCTGACAAGTATGTGGAGAAAAAGGAACTCTTCTACACTGCTGGTGGGAATGAAAACTAGTGCAATCTCTTTGAAAGAAAATGTGGCAATTTCTGAAAGAACTAGAAATTGATATTCCATATGACCCAGCAATTTTCCTATTGGGAATATACCTGAAGGAGCTCAAATCATTCTACAAAAAAGATGCCTGCACACATATGTTTGTTGCAGCTCTATTCACAATAGCAAAAATATGGAACCAACCGTGCTGCCCATCGAAGCTGGACTGGATTAAAAAAAAGTGGTACATACATGTAATGGAATATCTTGCAGCCATAAAGAAGGACAAACATATGGACTTCGCAGTGACTTGGATGAATTTAGAGTTGATCATACTAAGTGATCCATCACAGAAACAAAGAACAGAGAACCAAATATTCTCACTCATAAGTGGACCTTGAACAATTATAATACCATAAGAAAGGGATTGGCAGTAGTGAGAAACTGTCAGGGGAGGGGTGGTGGGATTGGCAGTTGATGGAAACTGCTAGGGGAGGGAGGGGCATACCTCATCCACAAGGGTACCCGCATAATCAACGTTTGTATACCTAACCCTGAATTGTACCCCACATC
The DNA here is from genome assembly GCA_963574415.1 of Tarsius wallacei. Classification (NCBI taxonomy): domain Eukaryota; kingdom Metazoa; phylum Chordata; class Mammalia; order Primates; family Tarsiidae; genus Tarsius; species Tarsius wallacei. The sequence continues at coordinate 7,431 of CAUYQG010168604.1, read as the reverse complement.
TTTATAATAAAATAAATAGATAAGTGAAAAAATGAAAAAGAAAAAAAATGGTGGAAGCATGGTTGCCGTTTGAGGAGTGCAAGACTATGTTGAAGTGGTATTTGAAATCCAAGAACATTGTGGATGTACAACGAAAATGTAGGCATGAGTATGCAACAGAACCTACAACATGCCTAACAATTGCATGCATTTGTGGTAAGTGTGAGAGGCATGGCACTGTGTGTGCCATGCACAAGGGAAGATCGGGAGGCCTTGCACAGCAACAAGTCCTGCAGTAGTCTGCTGTAATCAGAAGTGTCTAGATTCTGACGGCAACCACTTTGGGTGCAGAAATAAAACATGACTTGTATTTATCTTTTGTTATCGGTATCTATTGAGTATTACAATTTTAATACAGTTTTTTTCTTTCTTAAAATGTGTGTACTTTTTTTTTTGGCACTCTTTGGATTATCTGGAAAGAGCCAAATCTATTTTTAGACTAAGAAACAAGCCAGAATGAGGGCAAAACCAACCTTCTAAAGATGGTAAATAGGAGAGGTGAAAATAATCTGGGTCCTGAATGACATGGTCGAGCCATTACATCCACACTGGAATCTGCCTTATTATTATACTTCTTAATTTTTTAAATTTTTAACTTGAAAGATATGGGATACAATTTAGGGTTAGGTATACAAATGTTCTTTATGCAGGTACCCTTGTTGATGAGGTGTGTCCCCCTCCCCCAGGCAGATTCCCACTACTTATTTTAGACAGCTTGAATTTGGTAGGTATTCTTTTAATTATGGCCAAAGCATTCTAATAGTTGAAGATTCACATCCTTCTTTTGATAGTCATTAGAGTACTTCTACCTCCATCTCTCATGTGTTGAGGGATGGCCACATGATTTACCTTGACCAAGGAAACACGAGCAGAAGAGGCACGAGCCATCTCCTTCAGGAGGAATTTTAGAGCCAGGGTATGGCGTCACTTCTCTTTCCCTCTGCTACAGGCATAAGAAACACATAGTGTTGATCCCTCTGTTGGCCTGAACTCTAACGAGAAATGATGAAGAGCAGATATCCAGCCAACCCACTGAGGACCCTTTCTGTGAGTGACAAATAGGTATTTCCTTTATTTCATGATATGTACATTGTATTACTTATTTGATTATTTGTTTATCCACAGTCTCTGACATTGGGCTGTATGCACTATTAGGAGAATAATTATGTTTTGCTCTGCATGCAACAAGTGCCTAGATTGTTGCTTAATACAGTAGATTTTCAGTAAATGTTTGTGGGTGAAATGAAGCTAGCAAGAGATGGAGGGATAAAAATAACTATAATTTAACTGAATTTGAAGACATTACCTGCTTCTGCTAACCAGCTTACACACTACATAAAATTTCCCCAAATGTATTAAATTCAGTGACACAGTCTTAGCTATCTCTCAAAGTGCATGTTTATATTTACATTAGGAGAAAAATTTTTCTCATAGAAAAGGGTGGAGTCAGCTGTTGACTATGCTGTAAATACAGGCACACCTCAAAGATACTGTAGGTTTGGTTTCAGATTACTGCAATAAAGTGAATACTGCAATAATGCAAGTCACATGATTTTTCTGATTTTCCAGTGCACATAAAAGTTATATTTATACTGTACTATAGTCTGCTAAGTATGCATTAATATTATATGTAAAACAAAGTACATACCTTAATTTTTAAAATGTCTTATTGGCAAAAAATGCTAACAACCATCTGAGCCTTCAACGAGTCACAATCATTTTGCCAGTGTAGGGTCTTGCCTCGAGGGTGATGGCTGCTGAGGAATCTGGGTGACGGATGCTGAACACTGTGGCGAGTTCTCATAACAAGACAACAGTTAAACCTGGCACATCAGTTGACTCTTCCTTTTACAAAAGATTTATCTGTAGAATGCATTGTCATTTGACAGCATGTTACCCACAGTTGGACTTCTTTCAAAATTGAAGTCATTTCTCTCCAACACGGTTGCTGCTTTATCAATGAAGTTTATGCAATATTCTAAATCCCTTTCTCCTCATTTCAACGGTGTTCACGACATCTTCACCAGGAGTAGATTCCATCTAAAGAAACCACTTTCTTTGCTCATCAGTGGGAAGCAATTCCTCATCCTCTCAAGTTTAATCATGAGTGCAGCAATTCAATCATACCTTCAGATTACACTTCTAATTTGAATTCTCTAGCTATTTCCATTACATCTCCAGCTATTTCTTCCATTGAAATCTTGAGCCCCTCAAAGTCATCCATGAGGGTTGGAATCAACTTACCTTAAACTCCTGTCAATATTTCTATTTTGACTGTTTTTCATGAATCATGAATGTTTGTAATGCACCTAGACAGGAGAATTATTTCAGAAGTTTTTCAATTTACTTTGCCGATAACCATCAGAGGGATATCTATCTATGGTTCGATAGTCTTATTAAATGTATTTATTGAACAATAAGACTTTAAAGTAAAAACCACTCCTTGACTCATGGGCTGCAGAATGGATGTTTTATTAGCAGGTATGAAAACGTTAATCTCCTTATACCTCTCCATTGGAACTCTTGGGTGACAGATGCATTGTTAATGAGAAGAAATATTTTAAAAGGCATCTTTTCTCTGAGCAGGAGGTGTCAACAGCAGATTTAAAGTGTTCAGTAAACCACACTGTAAATATGTGCTGTCATCAGGCTTTGTCGTTCCATTTATGGAATACAGGCAGTGTAGACTCAGTGTAATTCTTCAGAGAGCTAGAACTTTCAAACTAGCCAGTGAGCATTGGCTTCCACTTAAAGTCACTAGCTGTATTAACCCCTAGCAAGAAATTTTGCCTGTCCTTCGAAGCTTTGAAGCCAATCATTGACCTCTCTGGCTATTAAAGTCCTAGATGACATCCTCTTGCAGCAGGATGCTGCTTCATCCACATTACAAGTCTGTTGCTCAGTGTCGCCATCTTTACCGACGATCTTGGCTAGATCTTCTGGAGAACTTGCTGCAGCTTCTCGCTCAGCACTTGCTGCTTCGCTTGGCACCTTTAGGCCATGGAGGCGGCTTCTTTCCTTCAACCTCGTGAGCCAGTCTCTGCTAGCTTCAACTTTTCTTCTGCAGCCTCCTCACCTCTCTTAGCCTTCATGAAACTGAACAGAGCAGGGCCTTGCTCTAGTTTCAGCCTTGGCTGAGGGGAATGCTGTGGTTGACTTGAAAGTCTATCCAAACCACTTAAATCACCTCCGTATCAGCAATAAGGCAGTCTCGCTTTCTTATCATTCATGTGTTCGCTGGAGTAGAATCTTTCATTTCTTTCAATAACTTTTTCTTTGCAGTTACAAATTGGCTAACTGCTTGGTACAAGAGGCCTAGCTTTTGGTCAGCCTTGGCTTTTGACATGCCTTCCTCACTAGCTTAACCATTTCTAGCTTTTGATTTAAAGTGAGATGTGATTTTTTTTTCACTTGAACACTTTGATGCCACTGTAGAATTGTTAGTTGGCTTAATTTTATTTTTTAATTAATTCCTTCATTTTTAAATTTTAAATTTTAGATTCAGGGGGTACATGTGTATTTGTTACATGGACATGTTGCACAGCGGAGGAGATTGGGTCTCAGGTGACCCATTCCCTCAATAGTGAACACTGTGCCCTGTAGGTAGTTTTTGAACCCTAGCCCCTTTCCCCTTCCCCCTTATTTTTGTCCCCAGTGTCATTTCTGTCCTTGGAACTGTTTAGCTCTCACATATGAATGACAGCATGTGGCGTTTGGTTTTCTGTTTCTGAGCCAGCTGACTTAGGATGATGAACCCTAGCTGCATCCATGGTGCTGCAAAGGACATGATTTCATTCTTTTTTATGGTTGCTTAGTAGTCCATGGTGTATATATTTACCACATTTTCATGATCCACTGATCTCTTGATGGACATTTATGTTGATTCCGCATCTTTGCAACTGTGAATTGTGCTGAGATGAACATGCGGGTGCAGGTGTCTTTGTTGTATAATGACTTCTATTCCCTAGGGTAGATACCTAGTAGCAGGAGTGCCAGATCAAATGGTTCTTTGAGTAATCACCATACCATTTTCAACAGAGGTTGTGCTAATTTACACTCTGACCAACAGTGGATAGGTGTTGCCTTTTCTCTGCATCCTCTCCAGCATCTATTGTTTTTTGATTTTTTAATAATGGCCAGTCTGACTGGTGTAAGGTGATATCTCATTGTGGTTTTAATTCACATTTCCCTGATGAGGAGTGATATTGAGCATTTTTTCATGTTTTTGTTGACCATTTGTATATCTTCTTTTGACAGATGTCGGTTCATGTCATTTGCCCACTTTTTAATGAGGTGATTTGTTTTTTTCCTGCTGATTTGTTTGAGTTCTTTGTAGATTCTGGATATTAGTTCTTTGTCAGATACAGAGTTTGTGAATATCTTCTCTCATTCTGTAGGTTGCCTATTTGCTCTGTTGATTATTTCTTTAGCTGTACAGAAGCTTTTTAGTTTAATTAAGTCCCACTTATTTATTTTTGTTTTAGTTACATTTGCCTTTGAGGTTTTAGACATAAATTGTTTGCCTAGGCCAATATCCAAAAGAGTTTTTCCTAGGTTTTCTTCTAGGATTTTTATGGTTTCAGGTCTGACATTTAAGTCTTTAATCCATCTTTAATTAATTTTTGTATATGGGGAGAGATTTCGGTCGTTTCATTTTTCTGCATGTGGCTAGTCAATTTTCCCAGAACTATTTGTTGATTTGTTGAATAGGGTGCCCTTTCCTCAGTGTATTTTTGTCTGTTTTGTCAAAGATCAATTGGCTGTAGGTATTTGGGTTTATTTCTGCATTCTTCATTCTGTTCTGTTAGTCTATGTATCTGCTATTATATTAGTACTATGCTGTTTTGCTTAATACAACCTTGCAGTATAATTTGAAGTCAGGTAATGTGGTATCTCCAGCTTTATTCATTGTTCTTAAAATTTCCTTGGCTATTCTGGCTCTTCTTTGGTTCCATATAAATTTTGGGATTTTTTTTCTAATTCTGTGAAAAATGACATTGGTAATTTGATAGGGATTTTATTAAATCTGTAGCTTACTTTGGGCAATATGGTTATTTTAATAATGTTGATTCTTTCAATCCATGAGCATGGGATTTTTCTCCATTTGTTTGTATCCTTTGTGGTTTCTTTCATCAGATTTTTGTAGTTCTCTTTGTAGAGAACTTTCATGTCCTTAGCTAAATGAATTCCTAGATATTTTAGCTTTTTTGCTATTGTAAGTGGAATTGAGTTCTTGATTTGATTCTCAGCTTGGTCACTATTGTTGTATAGCAGTGCTATTGATTTGTGTGTGTTGATTTTGTATCCTGAAACTTTATTCATTTATCAAGTCCAGGAGTCTTTTGGAAGAGCCTTTAGGATTCTCTAGGTATAAAATTATGTCATCAGCATACAGAGATAGTTTGAGTTCTTCTTTTCCAATTTGGAAGCTGCTTATTTCTTTGTCTTGCTTGATTGCTCCAGCTGGGACTTCTAGTACTATTTGGAATTGTAGTGGTGAAAGTGGGCATCCTCGCATTTGTCCAGTTCTGAGGGGGAATGGGTTTTAACTTTTCTCTGTTCAAGATGATATTGGCTGTGGGTTGTCATATATAGCTTTTATTATTTTGAGAAATGTTCCTCTATGCCTATTTTTCTGAGAGTTTTTATCATTAAGGGATGCTGAATCTTATCACATGCTTTTTCTGTGTCTATTGAAATGATCATATAATTTTTGTTTTTAATTCTGTTTATATAGTGGATCACATTTATTGACTTGTGCATGTTAAACCACCCTTGCATCCCGGGACAAAACCCACTTAGTCGTGGTGCTTGCTTGTTTGTTTGTTTTAATGTGCTGTTGAATTTGGTTTGCTAATATTTTGTTGAGGATTTTTTGCATCTATGTTCATAAGAAATATTGGTCCATAGTTTTCTTGTGCCTTTTCCTGGCTTTGGTGTCAGAGTGATACTGGCCTCATAGAATGAGTTTGGGAGGATACCTTTCTCCTCAGTCTTGTGGAATCACTTCAGCAAAATTGGTACCAGTTCTTCTTTGAAAGCCTGATAGAATTCAGCAGTGAGTCCATCAGGTCCTGGACTTTTTTTGTTGGGAGATTTCTAATTACTGTTTCAATCTCACTGCTCATTATTGTTCTGTTCAGGGTTTCTATTTCTTCCTGATTCAAGATTGGGGGATTGTATGTTTCTAAGAATTTATCCATTTCCTTTAGATTGTCTAGTTTGTTTCCATAAAGGTGTTCATAATAGTCTCAGATGATCTTTTGAACTTCCATCATATCAGTTATAATGTCTCCTTTTTCATTTCTGATTAAACTAATTTGCATCTTCTCTCTTCATTTCCTAATTAATCTAGCTAGTGGTCTATCAGTTTTGTTTATCTTTTCAAAGAACCAATTTTTTGTTTCATTGATCCTTTGTATTTTTTTATTTCTTTTTTTTAGATTGAAAAATATAGTTTATTTAGAAAGTAAATCTGAGAGAGAGAGAGAGGAGATTCACCTCCCAGGGTAGGGGAGGGAGCCCAAGCTAAGAAAACATGATGGCCTTAGCTCAAAAAACACATGGTCTGGCCAGTGCTTAACAAAACAATGGCTTATTTTTTAAAATTTCCATTTCATTTAGTTCTCGTCTAATCTTCATTATTTCCTTTATTTGGCTAACTTTGGGTTTGGTTTGTTCGTATTTTTCTAGTTCATTGAGTTGTGATGTTAGATTGTCAATATGTAATCTTTGAGTCTTATTAATATATGACTTAAGCACTATACATTTTCCTCTGAGCACTGCATGGCTGTGTCCCAGAGGTTTTGATAACTTGTTTCATTGTTGTCATTTTTTTGAGGAATCATTAAATTTTCATCTTGATTTCATTGTTAACCCAAGGATTGTTCAGGAGCAAATTGTTTAGCTTCCATGTCTTTGTTTTGTTTTGTGTGTTCTTCTTGGAGTTGATTTCTAGTTTTATTCCTCTGTGGTCTGAGATGGTGCTTGATTTGGTTTCTATTTTTTTGAATTTATTGAGACTTGATTCATGGCCCATCACATGGTCTATCTTGGAGAATGTTCCATGTGCTGATGAAAGAAAAAAAGTATATTCTGTAGTTTTGAGATGGAATGTTCTGTAGATGTCTGTTAGTTCCATTTCCTCTAGAGTCCTATTTAACTCCAATGTTTCTTTGTTGACTTTCTGCCTTGATGGTCTGTCTATTGCTGTCAGTGGAGTGTTAAAATCTCCCACTATTATTTTAAGTCTCCAGTAAAATAATAGTAGACTTTAACACTCCACTGACAGCAATAGACAGACCATCAAGGCAGAAAGTCAACAAAGAAACATTGGAGTTAAATAGGACTCTAGAGGAAATGGAACTAACAGACAAAAAAAACTAACCTCTT
>CAUYQG010168603.1:0-11935 GCA_963574415.1 Tarsius wallacei | reverse complement strand
AAGTTGCTGGAACTACAGGTGTGTGCCACCATGCCCAGCTAATTTTTTTTCATTTATTGTAGAGATGAGGTCTTACCAGCTCAGGTTGGTCTTGAACGCCTAGACTCAGGTAATCCTCTCACCTCGGCCTCCCAAAGTGCTGGGATTTACAGCCACTGTGCCTGGCTACAAGGTCTTGTTAAAAAGCATTGCCTCCGTAAATTCTTCCCTGATTTTCTGTTCCCCCAACCAAAAAGAAAAAAATAAAACTGAAGGGGAAAGAATTGCTCTTCCCTATGAACATCAGCCTCACATTACTTGAATCATCTTTATAGCCCTAATCACATCATTTATGATCCTGTTTTCTATGCCTCATTAGACTGCAGCAGATGCCTTCAGGATTTGTATCTTTACTACCTCTTTTATAAAACAAGTCTTCTAAAAATACTTCTTGAGCAGCCATAAAAAAGAATGAAATCAGGCCCCTTGCAGCAACATGGATGGAACCAGAGATCATTATCCTAAGTATACTGACTCAGAAACAGAAAACCAAACACTGCATGTTCTCTCTCATATGCAGGAGCTAAACAGTTACAAAGATGAAAATAATAGACCCTGGGGATCCCGATAAGAGGGGAAGAAGGAGGGAGTTAGGGTTCAGAAATTACCTACAGGGCACAATGTTCACTATCAGGGTAATGGGCCACCTGAGATCCAATCCCCACCACTACATAATATGTCCATATAATGAACACGCATGTGCACCCCCTAAATCTAAAATAAAAAGTAAAAATAAAATAAAATCCTCAAATAAATAATAAAAATATTTCTTGAACGAATACATATCTAAACATAAAACAAATGTTTCTGAAGACAAAATATTTTTTAAAAATCAAAATGTAGAAAAATATACCTAAATAATTATAAACCTTACTTTCCAAAATATTATGAAAGTTAATAAAAAAAGGTTGACACCAGGTTTTAACTGATAAGTGAGCAAAGGCAAGGAACAGATTTTGTACACATGGGAAAAGGCAGAGAAAACTACATCCTGGTCATTAAAGAAATAGCCATTTTAGGCCAGGCGCAGTGGCTCACACCTGTAATCCCAGCACTTTGGGAGGCAGAGGCGAGAGGACTGCCAAAACCCACAAATTCAAGACCAGCCTGGGCAACATGGAGAGACCCCATCTCTACAAAAAATTTTTTTTAAAAATTAGTGGGCGTGGTGGCACATGCCTGTAGTTCCAGTTACTTGGACGTCTGAAGCAGTATTGCCTGAGCCCAGCAGGTTGAGGCTGCGGTGGCCATGAGCATTCCACTGCACTCCAGACTGAGTGATACAGTGAGACTCCAACCAAAACAACAAACAAAAGAAATATCTATTTTCAACAACTTTGCACCAACTATCACATTAATTTAAAAAGTTAGTTAAGCCGGGCTCGGCGGCTCAGCCTGTAATCCCACGCCTTGGGAGGCTGAGGTGAGTGGATTTCCTGAGCCCGCGGGTTCGAGACCCGCCTGGGCAACTTGGCGAGACCTCATCTCTACAATAAATCAAAAAATTAGCCAGGTGTGGTAGCGCGTGCCTGTAGTTCCAGCTACTTGGAAGGCTGAGGCAGAAGGATTGCCGGAGCCCCGCAGGTTGAGGCTGCGGTGGCCGGGAATGGCCACTGCACTCCAGTCTGGGCGATAGAGTGAGACTCCAATTCAAAAAAAAAAAAAAAGAGAGAGAGAGAGATTGCAACTTTAAAAAAATCATTTATTTTCTCCAGCAAAATAATATAAGCTCAAAGAAAATTTCCCTTAATAAACAGACCATTCAAAAACTATGATTTTTTTTTCTATTGTTGTAGTGAAATTTTGGTTAAGTTCTTCAGTTTATCCTTGAGTTTCCTCTAATAAAAAAACTACAATGGAAATATTAACCAAAAAGAGCACGGATTCAATGAGGCTTATGAGTAATTAATAATGTGTTTTGATAGGGCAACGTACTAACTAAAAACGTAGAAGCTATTAAAACATCAGAATCAGGTACCCTCTGCTATGTGGAAAAACTAAATTAAACACCAAGGATTAAAAACCATTAGAAGTGGAATTACTAAATGTCTCTCAATGTTAATGGTTTTAGCTCTTCCATAGAATTTTGTGCTGTTTCTGATTGAAGTCCTTATCATTTTAGGTTTCTCTTTAGATAAAAATGTATACCTAATGTTAAACTTTTAAGGTTTTTTTTTTTTTTTTTTGAGTTGGAATCCCACTCGATCGCCCATACTGGAGTGCAGTGGCCGCTCCCGGCCACCACAGCCTCGACCTGCTGGGCTCCGGCAATCCTTCCGCCTCAGCCTTCCGAGTAGCCGGAATTACAGGCGCGCGCTACCACGCCTGGCTAATTTTTTTGATTTATTGTAGAGATGAGGTTTTGCCTGCCCAGGCGGGTCTCGAACCCGCAGGCTCAGGCAATCCACTCACCTCAGCCTCCCAAGGCGCGGGATTACAGTCTGAGCCACCGAGCCCGGCCACTTTTAAGGTTTTTAAGTTCAAATTATTATAGTCTGATGCAGACATGAGATACATGACTGTAAAAAAAAGTTTTGCAACCTAATTAAGTCCTGAAGGGATTAACTAAAAGAAAGAATGAAGGTATTTAAATTGGGACTCCGGTCTTTACCAAACTTAAGTCACAAAGTAAGAAAATAGCATGTTAAAGACAAATGTTATCACTATGCTAAAAACTGTTTTAGAATGTACACTAGAGATAAAATAGCCAGTGCACATTTCTAGAATGTTCCTCCTTCTACACTGATCATGACTTGTACAATCTTCCAGTTCCTTCTCTTACCTTTGAGCTAGACCCTACAGTTAGAAAGACTTTGGACTGAATCATAGTTCTGAATAGGCCCATTTCATTGCCTTGCACAAATTATTTAATCTATTTGTGTCTTGGTTTCCTAATCTAAAGATGGATTTTGGGGGAACATCGAGTAAGGCAAAACATTTCTTCTTGACCAAAATCTAGGCAGGTTCCTCTGAGCCCTCTTCTTGGTCAGTCCTCAACCTTGGCCTGTAAAAATGACAGACTCTCAGCACAAGTAATTTCCTCATCTCCCTTTCTCATTTAAAGACTTAAGCACTAACAGTTACCAATAGCTCTGGGCCACAGCCACCCTGAATGACCCTAGCCATCCTTAAATGTCTGCCCGAGAAGGCCCAAGGCTACTGAAAGAATTTACTATTTGTACCAACTAACACTTGACCATTGGCCCCTGACCACCCTTTCTTAGAACATTTACTGAAAAGGGCTTACTGAAGAGAGCATTTACTGAAAATCCTTTTTCTGTCCCTTTAAGATTTATACATTTCTCCAACAACTCAGGAACTTCTTTCTCTAGGGCCTGAAAACCAGTCCTTTGAAATGTAATCATCAGGAAGGATAGAGCCACTGCCTCCAGGGAGGACAGAACCCTAACTTTGATTAATTGTCAGCTAACAGACAATAATGGGCATTTACACTGGCCAACCTTTATAATTTTTCACTTCTCTAACTCTACTGAAGCCCTGCTGATCACCCTCTGTCTTCCAAGTTGAGTTCAGTTCATGCTGGACATTTCTCCCAGTTGCAGTAGTATATTACTGATTACAATATGTCCTTAATCAGTTTGAGACCAGTCTGGGCAAAATAGTGAGATCCTGTCTCTACAAAAAATTCACAAATTAGCCTGATGTGGTGGTGCATGCCTATAGTTCTAGTAACTTGGGAAGCTGAGGCAGAAGGATCACTTGAACCCAGGATTTTGAGGCTACAGTGAGCTATTATCATACCACTGCACTCTAGCCTGGGCAACAGTGCAGGAAGACCCTGTTTCAAAACAAACAAACCGCATACAGTCCACACACATCCTTACTACTTTAACTAGTATTTAGCTTTATCTCTGACTGTCGAAGTAAAAGGAAATAACATGACATCTAAGAATAAAGCCATGAGGTATGCCCCGGGGCATGTTATTTCCTTTTTCTTCCACAGTCAGAGCAGTTGGGCGGCATACCTCATGGCTTTATTCCGTTTTTTGTTTGTTTGTTTGTTTTTTAGTTGGAGTCTCACTCCGTCGCCCAGACTGGAGTGCAGTGGCCACTCCTGGCCACCGCAGCCCGACTTGCTGGGCTCCGGCGATCCTTCCGCCTCAGTCTTCCAAGTAGCTGAACTACAGGCATGCACTACCACTCCCGGCTGATTTTTTGATTTGTTGTAGAGATGAGGTCTCGCCAAGTTGCCCAGGCGGGTCTCGAACCCGCAGGCTCAGGCAATCCACTCACCTCAGCCTCCCAAGGCGCGGGATTACAGGCTGAGCCACCGAGCCCAGCTCATGGCTTTATTCTTAGATGTCATGTTATTTCCTTTTTCTTCCACAGAGATTAAAAAAAAAAAGAAAGAAAGAATAAAGCCATGAAATCAACATGACCATTTTAGTGAGTGCTAAAATAATAATATTCTGAAATAACCTTTCTAGATATGTGTTCCAAGGAGAATCTGCATTAGAATTACCTAGCAAATTTGTTTTTATGCACATTCCTGGACTTCACCTTACACTTGGGGGACCAAAGTTCCTGGGAGCTCAATCTGCATTTTATTATTTATTTATTTATTTATTTTTTGAGTTGGAGTCTCACTCTGTCACCCAGACTGTAGTGCAGTGGCACGCTCCCGTCCACCACAGCCTCGACCTGCTGGGCTCCGGCAATCCTTCCACCTAAGCCTTCCAAGTACCTGAAACTACAGGCGCGTGCTACCACGCCTGGCTAATTTTTTTGATTTATTGTAGAGATGAGGTCTCACCAAGTTGCCCAGGCAGGTCTCAAACCCGTGGGCTCAGGCAATCCACTCACCTCAGCCTCCCAAGGCGCGGGATTACAGGCTGAGCCACCGAGCTCGGCTTGAAATTCTTTCTTTTGCCTGGTTGTTATTAAGGCTTGCGATTGTATTTTGAAACTCCTGGAATTCTTCATTTTCCGGAGTTCAGTTTGGTTCTTAGGATGACCAAATCAGTTTCTTCTTCTTGGACTGTTTTTGTGGACTCTTTGATTTGGGTGCCCACTTTTTCTTGGAACTTGTTGAGTCTCGTTGCTTTCCATATTCTGAATTCTGGAGCTATCATTAGGGACAGATCATTCTGATTAGGCTCCATTGCTCAGGAGCTAACGGGATCCTCTGTGGTTGTCAAAACCTTTTTTGGGGGGGGATTGCTGGTGTTCTTGTGTTGATTGCTCATCTGTGGGGGCAGCTCTTCTCTTTTTATTTTATTTAATGCTTTATTTTTTATTTTTTAAAGATGCTGTTATTGGAGTGGGGCTTTGCATTGTTTTATTTCTTTTTTCCTTATGGATATATCTGTGTTGTGTGTTGTGTATGGTCTATTGCTTTCTTGCAGTGTTCAGACTCCCTGTTCTTTCCCTGACCCCACGCTGCAGGGACAGAGGCAGTGATCAGTTGTTTAGAGGGGGCCCAACAGTGACTTCTTGAGGCTGTTGATTCATAGCTGTTAAGGGGGGACAGGGCAGGTGCTGGTGCCAGGAGGCCCCTGCCTGGTAGAGCCCTGGTACCTGCCAGCAGCCGACTTCTTTTCTCCCTTCGTGACTTATGGTGCCAGGGATAGAGGGGATGGTGCTGGCTGGGAGCTGCAGAGGTGACTTCTCTCCTCTGGTCTGCCTGTGGGGGGTCAAAGGTAGCAGCAAGGCTGGCATCCAGGGAGAGTCCGGCTGGCATGGCTCAGAGTGATGGGGGCAAACTTCTTCTGCCTGGGTGGGGGTTTTCCTCACATTCCGATGCACTGCCAGGGGCCTTTGCTGACTGGGAGTAGGGACTTCCCTTCTCCACCCACAGGGGCAAGGTCATGCCAGCTGGTCCCGGGCAGCCGAGAGAGCCCCTCACCTTGGCAACCCCAGAGTGACCAGGTGGGGTTGGAGTAGCCTTTCTTGCCAGTGGGGGTCTTTCCTTCCATTTGTGGCAGCCGGGTCCTGCCTGGCTCGGGATCCTGCCTGGCTGGGAGTCACAGAAAGGCTTTGCCTCCCGGTTCCCTCCCTACTCCCTGGGGGAGGGGAGAGATAGTGATGGCGTGGCTAGAGGGGCCTATCCTCCCTTCCCACAGTCTAGTGGCCTCCTGGGATCAAGCACAACGACAGCTCCCGACTAAGGTTGGGGTGCCTGCAATGAAGGGGATGTCTCTGAGATCGGAGCGATGCCCTGGATGGGGGACAGAGGGGAAAGGGGCTTCCAAATGGGAGCAGTCCATGGCCACAGCTTGGGACCTGGAGGGTCCTTCTGTGGTGGGGTGGTGGCACCTGGCACCAGATCTCACCGGAAACAGGAGTCCTCTGAGCTCCACGTGGACCTGAGCACGCCTCTGTCCAGACTCCAGGCACCTTCCTGGAGCAGGCATGAAGGGGAAAGGGTGAGGGTGTCTCCTGTGACCAGGACTGCAGAGGTCCCTGGGAGGTGTGTAACTCTCCCAGTCCATCATCCCTTCCCTTCTAGGAAGTCCTCTCCTGGATTGCACCAGGGCTGGAGCCAAAAGTGGCTGGGAGTTGGTCCCCGTTGCCCTTAGTGGTTCCAGGTGTCTTTCTGATTAATTTCAGTATAGACTTCCAGAAAGTCCTCTTAAGTGCCTGTACTTACTCACTTTATCAGACCCTCTTGGTGAGAGAGGCTCTGGCCAGCTGCCCCAGTTGGCCATCTTGGCCTTCCCATCTCCAGGACTTTATCATCTTCCCAAACTGCAATCCCGAACCCTTTCTTCAGATTTTGAATCGTATGACTATGTGGCCTATAAAAAAAGATTCAGATGGATGAGTTTAACTGTATATTAGACACCACGGAAGTGAAAAATAGCTCTGAGGAATTTACTCAGAAACAAGGTTGGTAAGCAGAAGGGAAGGTAAGAGACCAGAAAAACAAAACGAAGAGGTCCAATATAAAGTTTAATGGAAGCTGCAGAAGAAGAGAATAGGACGGGAGAGAAGCAAACTTTGATGATAGTGGCCACTTTCCTTAAGTTTTCCAGACTTAAGGAAAAGTAAGAAACCTAATATTCAGGAGGCAAAAATGAATTACCATCAGGATAAATAAATGAAATCTCCATTGAGACGGCATGGTGAAAAGCAAAACAGAATACCCCTTCCCCCAATAAAATTTTTTTAAGAGACAGGCTCTGTCATCCAGGCTCAAGTGCAGCAGCTTGATCATAGTTCACCCTAGCCTCAAACTCTTGGGATCAAGCAATCTTCCCACCTTAGCCTCCCAAGTAGCTGGGACTAGAGGCATGCACCACCGCACTAAGCTAATTATATTTTTTTCTAGAGATGAGATTTTGCTGTTTCTCAAGCTGGTCTCGAACTGCTGGTTTTGAGCAATCCTCCTGTGTCAGTCTCCCAAAGTGCAGGAATTACAGGCATGAGCCACTGATCCTGGTCAGAAAAAGACCTTAAGCAACCAGAGAAAAAGAATATAAACTGTTAAACAGTGGTTAGGAAAAACAACACCATATGTCAGAAAATAATGGATTAATATTATCAAAGTTGGAGAAAAATGGTAATTCGGAAAATCACTTTTAATTAAATAAGTAGAAAATTTATAAGAAAAAGACCATTGACAGACTTTTAAAAGCTGTTCTTTCAGCAGAAGAAAAGTGAATGAGAGGAGAAACGAGAATTAAAGAATGGGGAAGTAAGTGATACACATTTGGGTAACTAAACAACATTGACTCATAGAGAGCTGGCAAAAAATTAAAAAAAAACAATCCAAGTAGATTAGAAAACAGGCAAAGGAAGGCTGGGCACAGTGGCTCAAGCCTATAATCCCTTTTCATTTACTTATAACTCAGTAATGTAAATGAAAAGTAAGTAAATGAAAAGTATGAATGGGAGGATGAGGCGAGGAGATTGCCTGAGCCCACGGGTTGGAGAACAGCCTGGGCATCTCCACAATAAAAATCAAATAATTAGCTGGGTGGGGTAGCGTGCACCTGTTGTTCCGGCTACTTGGAAGTCTGAGGTGGAAGGATCACCTGAGCCCAGCAGGTTGATGCTGGATGGCCATGAGTGTGCCACTGCACTCCAGCCTGGGCGACGGAGTGAGACTCCAACTCAAAAAGAAAATAGGCAAAGGACATGAAGAGATATTTCACTGAGGAGGCTATATTTGGATGACAAATAAGCATATTAAAAGTTGACCAGCATTACTGAGTTATAAGTAAATGAAAAGTAAAACCACAATGAGATATCATTACATACCCATTAGAACATCTAAAATAGAAAATAGTGACAATGCTAAATGCTGGTGAAGATACAGAGAAATTGAATCTCTCATACGTTGCTGATGAGAAGGTAAAGTGATACCTCCACTTTGAAAAAATTTGGCAATTTCCTTAAAATCTGACATACACTTATATAATCTAGCCGTTGCATTATTGGGCATTTGTCCTAGAGAAAGGAAAACTTATGTTCACTCAAAAACCCGTAGAGGATTATTTATAACAATTGTATTCATAATAGCCAAAAGCTAGAAAAGAAGCAAGTAAAGTGTTCTACATTTGAAGAATGACTAAACACTGGTAGACCCATACCATGGAATAAAAAGCAATAAAAAGGAACAATGTACACAGTGACTTGGATGGATCTCCAGGGCATTATTCTGAGTGAAGAAAGTCATTCTCCAAAGGTCACACACTGTATATAGCTTTTTCAAAATTACAAAATCATAGAAATGGAAGATAGATTCGTGGTTTCCAGGGGTTAGATATGGAAAGGGTGGTGGGTATAACCATAAAGGAATAGCATGAAGATCTTTGTGGTGATGGAACAGTATTCTGTCTTGATTATGGTGGTAGTTACAAGAATCTGCACATGTGATAAGATGATAGAGAACTATATACATACTTAAAACAACGTCAGTGTTCTGTTTTGATATTGTACTATGGCTATATAAGATGTAACCATTGGGGAAAACTGGATGAAGGATACACAGGACCTCTCTGTGCTATCCTTAAAATTCTCTGTGAATCTATGCATATTTCAAAATAAAATGTTTTAAAAATGTGCAATGGGAGGCATGATAGAAATGGAAATGTCTATTCTTCCATTTTTTGAGAGTAGATACGAAATATTTGTTCCTTTTAAACTAAGTGTTCACAATGTAAGACTAACTTTAAAAATGAATACAAATACACAGGGGGACCAAAAAAACCCGGAATTATATTTTGGAGGGCAGGCCCCTTTTAGTATAAGCTTCCCCCACTAGGTAAGTGTCCTAGGAACCCACTGGCATCAGCATGCCAGCTGGTGTTGTTTTGAGAGGCCACAGTCCGCTTGAGTGACTTTGTTTTGGAGATTCTTTCAACATATTTGCCCATTTCATGATGGATGATTTACATGAACACCTGCCCACACAGTGTTCAGCGTTCAGCAGTTTTTGACCAAAAACAGCATGACCCCCGTGCCCCCCCTCCCTATTCACCAGATCTCACCCCAAACAATTTTTTTTTTGTTTCTCCAGATGAAAAAAGTCCTCAAAGGGAAACATTTTGCCATTGTGGAAGAAGTGAGGGAAAAACCAGCAGAAGTACTAAAAGGCATCAGAAAATGACAATGTTCAAAACAGTTTTGAGCAGTGGAAAAAGCATCTCAACATGTATATTGCATCAAGTGGAGAACACCTTGAAGGTGACTGAAGTTTAAACATGTAAGAATAAATACACAATTTTTTTTTTTTAATTGGAGTCTCACGCCGTCGCCCAGGCCGGAGTGCAGTGGCATGCTCACGGCCACCCCAACGTAGACCGGCTGGGCGCCAGTGAGCCTTCCGCCTCAGCCTTCCAAGTAGCTGGAACTACACGTACACGATTTTTTAATAAATAAGTTTCATTTTGGGGGATTCCCCCCTCATCTGTAACTTTTAAAATACTAGTGGTGGTGGGGATGAAATTTTAAAAGTTCAATACAAAAAAGCCAAAAAAGAAGAAAAAAAGCATATAAAGCAAAGAACAAGAAATTTCATAAGTTGTTAGACATAAATAAAAAAATAACATCAATTACAATTGTGGATGGACCAAATTTGCCAGTAAAATGACAGAGGTTAAACTAGACAAGAGAACAATATCAAGCTATATTTTAATTGCAAGAGATATCTAACACATATGGGCACAGAAAGAGGAAAAGGGATGGGAAATATAACAAGCAAATACTACCAAAAGTAAGCTGGCTTAGCTATATTAGTATATGGCAAGATAAACTTTAAGGCAATAAACACATGTCCACACAAAACTTGCACAAAGATGTTCACAGAAGTATTATTCTTAAGAACCAAAATGTGGACAAAACCCAAATGTCCATAACTGATGAATGGATGAATAAAATGTGGCATAGCCATACAATAGAACAGTATCCTGCAATAAAAAAAGAATGCTACAACTTTAATGGACCTTGACAATATGCTAAGTGAAAGAAGCCCGTTACAAAAGACTTCCTATTGTATGATTCTATTTATATGAAAGACCAGAATAGGCAAATCTGTAGAGACAAAAAATAGATTCGTTGCTGTATAGGGCTGAGAGGGTAGTGGTGATGGTCATGGGTATAACTTTTTTTTTTTTTTTTTTTGAGTTGGAGTCTCACTCTGTAGTCCAGGCTGGAGTGCAGCGGCCGCTCCCGGCCACCGCAGCCTCGACCTGCCGGGCTCCGGCGATCCTTCCGCCTCCGCCTTCCAAGTAGCTGGAACTACAGGCGCGCGCCACCACGCCCGGCTGATTTTTTGATTTATGGTAGAGATGCGGTCTCGCCAAGTTGCCCAGGCGGGTCTCGAACCCGCGGGCTCAGTCAATCCACTCACCTCGGCCTCCCAAGGCGCGGGATAACAGGCTGAGCCACCGAGCCTGGCGGGTATAACTTTTAATGGGTCTGGAATTCCTTTTGGGGGCAACAAAAATGTTCTATGATTAGACTGTGATGATTACGGTAAAACTAAGTAGATATACTGAAAGCCATTGACCTGTGCACGTTATTACTTTATTTATTTGCAGAGAAAAAGCAGGATTTATTAAGAGGAGAAAAGTTCCACAGTGGGAGGGGACCCAAGGGGGTTTGCCCAACCTGTACACTTTAAATGGATGAACCGCATGAGTTGTTAAGTTTATCTCAATAAAGTTGTTTTAAAATATAGACTATAATGCAAAGGGTATTGTTGGAGAGAAAAATAGTTGCGAAATCGTGATAAGATTGGTGATTCTCCAGGAAACGATGATAATCCTAAGCATTTTACTTTTTACTTATTTTATTTTTTTATTCCATTCCATTCCATTTCATTTTTTGAGTCAGAGTCTCACTCTGTCACCCAGACTGGAGTGCAGTGAGTGGTGTGATCATGGCTCACCACAGCCTTGACCACCGCTGCTCCGGTGACTCTTCCACATCAGTCTCCCAAGTGTCTGGGAATACAGGCATGTGCCACCATGCCTAGCTAAGTTTTTGAGTTTTCTTTCTTTGTTTCTTTTTTTTTTTTGAGTTGGAGTCTTACTCTGTCGCCCAAGCTGGAATGCAGTGGCTGCTCCCGGCCACAGCAGCCTCGACCTGCTGGGCTCCGGCGATCCTTCTGCCTCAGCCTTCCAAGTAGCTGGAACTACAGGTGCATGCTCCCATGCCCAGCTAATTTTTTATTTATTATAAAGATGGGGTCTCACCAAGTTGCCCAGGCTGGTCTCGAACCTGCAGGCTCAGGCAGTCCACTTGCCTCAGCCTCCCAAAGTGCTGGGATTACAGGCTTGAGTTTTCATAGAGACGAGGTCTTGCTATGTTGTCCAAGTTAGTGTCAAACTCTTGGGCTCAAGCAGTCCTCCTGCCTTAGCTTCCCAAAGTGCTGGGTTTACAGGAGTGAGCCACCACATCCAACTTTAGTCCTAAACCTCTGTGTATT
>CAUYQG010168597.1:0-10689 GCA_963574415.1 Tarsius wallacei | reverse complement strand
TAAACAATCACATTTCAATAATAATCCTGAATGTGAATGGACTTAATGCACCACTGAAAAGACACAGAATGGCAAACTGGATAAGAACCATGATCCAAATATTTATTGCATCCAGGAGACTCATCTCACTACAAGGGACGCACACAGACTCAAAGTTAAAGAATGGAAAATGAATCTCCAGGCAAATGGATCACAAAAGAAGGCAGGGGATGCAATCTTAATATCAGACAAAGCAACATTTAATTTAACAAAAATTTTAAAAGATGCAAAAGGACAGTACATAATGTTAAAATGTTCAATCCATCAACAAGAAATATCTACTCTAAACATATTTGCACCCGACACTGGCACACCAGCATTTATAAAGCAACTAAGTAAACTGAAAAAAGATATTGACTCTAACACATATAGCAGGGGACTTGAATACCACACTAACAGCCCTAGATAGATCATCAAGGCAAAAAATCAACAAGGAAAACTTAAACTTGACACTCAACCAAATGGACTTAAAGATACTTACAGATTATTCCACCAAACAACCACAGAATATACATTCTACTCATCACCACATGGAACGTTCTCCAAGACTGGACACAGCCTTGGCCATAAATCAGGCATAAACAAATTCCATAAGGTTGAAATCTTCCCGTGCACCTTCTTAGACCACAGTGGAATAAAAATAAACATCAACACCAACAAAATTTCCCCCAAGCTCACGAAGACATGGACACTAAACAGCATGATGCTGAACAACTACTGGGTCAACACTGAAATAAAAGCAAAACTTAAAAAATTCCTGAAAATAAATGAAAATGAAGAAACATTTTACCGAAACTTCTGAGACACCATGAAAACAGTTCAAAGAGTGGAATTTATATGTCTATGAGCACACATCAAGAAAAATGAAAGATTACATGTGGAGAGCCTAACAAATCACCTAAGGGAGCTGGAAAGAGAAGACCACCAAAACCCCAACTTTAGCAGCAAAATCCAAAACTCCAAAATAAGAGCACATATATAGGACACAGGAGACAAAAACATCATAGAAAACATCAACAAAACAAAAACTTGGTCCTTTGAAATAATTATCAAGATTGATGGACCCTAGCCAGAATGACCAAGAAAAAGAGAGAACAAACCCAAATAAACTCAATCAGAAATACAAAAGAGCAAATCACAACTGACCCCAAAGAAATACAAAAGATTATCAGAGATCACTATGTACACCCATATGGAAACAAACTTGATAATCTAAAGGAAATGGAGGACTTTCTGGCATCACACAACCTCCCCAAGTTGAACCAAGAGGACACTGAGACACTAACTAGACCAATAACAACCCAAGAAATTGACATTGTCATATGAAAACTACCTACAAAAATAAAGCCCTGGACCAGATGTATTTTCAGCAGAATTCTACAAAACGTACAAGACAGAGAAGATACCAATCCTATTGAAAGTTTTCCAGACAATTGAAAAAGATGGAATTTTCCCCAAATCATTTTATGAAATTAACATCACACTGATACCCAAACCGTGTAAAGATCCAACAAAGAAAGATAACTACTGGCCAATATCCCTTATGAACATAGATGCAAAAATCCTCAGCAAGACTCTAGCAAATTGATCCAAAAACACATCACAAATATCATCCATCATGACCAAGTAGGCTTCATCCCTGGGATGCAGGACTGGTTCAACATCCCCAAGACCATAAATGTCATCAAATACATCAACAGATGTAAAATCAAGAATCACATGATTATCTCATTAGATGCAGAAAAATCTGTTGAGAAAATTCAACATCCCTTTTTGATAAAAACCCTCAAACACCTAGGTGTAGAAGGAACATACCTCAAAATACTAAGTGCCTTCTATGACAAACCCACAGCTAACATATTATTAAATGATAGAAACTAGAATCATTTCCCCTGAAAACTGGAACAAGACAAGGCTGCCCACTCCCACCCCTCTTGTTCAATATTGTGTTGGAAGTCCCAGCTCAGGCAATTAGACAAGAGAAGGAAATCAGGGGTATCCATATAGGAAAAGAGGAAGTCAAGTTATCCCTTTTTGCTGATGATATGATCCCATACCTTGAAAATCCAAGAGAATCTGTCCAAAACCTGCTTGCTGATAAAGGACTTTGGCAAAGTCTCAGGGTACAAAATAAATGTGCAAAAGACAGTTGCATTCCTATATACCAACAACAATCAGGCAGAACCCCAAAGAGAAAGCACAATCCCATTCACAATAGCCACCAAAAAAATGAAATACCTCGGCATCTTCCTAACCAGAGAAGTGAAATACCTTTACAATGAAAATTACAAAACACTGCTTAAAGAAATCCAAGAAGACACAAAACAAACGGAAAAATATTCCATGCTCATAGATAGGAAGAATCAACATGGTTAAGATGTCCATCTTACCAAAGGCAATCTACAGATTCAATGCAATACCCATTAAGCTACCGACATCATTCTTCTCAGACCTGGAAATGACATTACAGAAATTCATACGGAAACATAAATGACCACAAATAGTTAAAACAATCCTTAGCAAAAGAAACAAAGCAGGAGGTATCACACTTCCAGGCTTCAAACTTTACTATAAGGCTATGGTAATCAAAACAGCCTGGTATTGGTAAAAGAACAGGCACTTAGACCAATGGAACAGGATAGCGATTATGGAAGCAAAGCTTCAATTCCTCAACCAACTCATCTTTGACAAAGCCTCCAACAACAACCCCTGGGGAGAGGAGAACCTATTCAGTAAATGGTGCTGGGAACTGGCTGACCACATGCAGAAGATTTAAACGGGACCCCTACCTACACAGAAAATTAACTCTAAATTGATCAAAGGCCTCAATGTAAATCCTCAAACTATAAGAGTCTTATAAAACGCAGGAGACACCCTTATGAAAATTGGAACTGGGAACCAATTCCTATTCAGAACTCTAAAGGCCAATACCTTAAGAAATAAGATAGACAAATGGGACCTCATCAAATTAATGAAATTCTACAAGGCAAAAGAAACCATCAAGAGAACAGGGAGACAGCCCACAGAATGGAAAAATATATTTGCCAACTGTTTACCGACAAAGGCCTAACATCTAGGATCTACAAGGAACTCAAATGCACTGAATGGAAAAAAAACAAACAGCCCCTTTAAAAAGTGGGCAAAAAACATGAATAGACACTTCTCAAAGGAGGATATATGGGCAGCCAACAGACACATGATAAAGTGCTCAGCCTCTCTCATCATCAGAGAAATGCAAATCAAAACTTTCCCTGCTTATTAGTTTTTTATTTATTTCAATTTCAGTATTATTTACTGCTGTTATTTCAGTTATCATCTCCTTCCTATTTGCTCTTGTCTCTCCTCAATTTTTTTTATTGTCTCTCTTAATGTCTTGATGTCTGGACTTGTCATATGTGACCAGTCATTTTCGGGCTCTTCATTGTTTGCGTTCCAAAGTCTGTTTTCTCAGTGTCTGACCTCCCAGGGGTCTGTGTGAGACCTATATTCTTCTTTTGGTTTTTATTCATTTGTGAAGACTTTCTTCCCCACTTTTTCTATTTTTTTCTTCCCCCTTCCCTATCTTAATTCTGTTGTTCAAGTGTGGAGGGGTTGTTTTTACTTCTGTTTGTTCAATCTCCTATTCTTTCTTATGTATATCCTCTGACTTTGTTCAATTCTGGAAATGGACTATAGGTTGGGGACAATCATTGTTGCAGTTTTGAGATTTAGTTGAGGGGGGTACTGTGATTCAAAATCTATCTGCCGATCCCAGTATCCATCAACAGGTGTATGAACAATTGGAACCCACTTCCCACTGCCTTGCAATCTGTCCATCTAGTGAGGTTATAGGTTTACTTCCTGGAAGCAAAATGAGGTAAGAAAAGGGAAAAGAATGGAGCAGGGAGTGGGGGCAAGAAGAAGGTGGAAAGAGAGAAGAGGAAGAGGGAAAACAGACAAACGTGTCTACTAACAAATGAAAAGAGACACAGAGACCTATACTATTAAAAAGAACAACAACAACAACAACAAACAAACCAACAACCATACGAAAAAACTGAAACATAAAATCATACAAATATACAAGCTAATGAACCTCCTTACTGTTTTGCTATTCCCCTATACAAAGATGGGGTCTAAAGAAAAATAAAATGAAATAGAATAGAACAAAGTCAGTAAACTAACAGAATCAAAGCAAGTATGAAAACATTACTGATAACAGTTAGAAGAGACAGAAAACATGATAGGTAAGACAAACCGACAAAAAATTAAAATTAAAATTAAAAAATTAAAACGGGGAACCAAGCACACTCTGATATTTTGCCTTTAAGTCCAGTGTCCTTTCAGCTCTGATTTCTAGCTCTCTTTGCAGGCTGCTAAATTTGTTCACATTTAGGGTCAGTTGCCCCCTGGCCTGCTATGGAGGGTGGTTCAGATCTGGGCTGCCTGTCAAATCAGCCACTCAGATTTGGCCTGTGTCTATTTAGCAAGGGGGAAGGGCTTCTGTCCTTCCCATTTTGATGTTGTTACCTTGAATCCCAAGCTGGGAGATGGTCTGAGACACACACAGTGAAATACCATGTAAAAAACCTGGGATAAGAAAACTGTGTAAAACTCTCTTAAACGTTTTTTTTCTGCTTGCTGTCACCACAAGAACAAGAATCAACATAGAATATGAATTCTGTGACTAAATGTGGGAATTTTCCCACACACACCAAGCATTGGGCACCCGCTGGGTGCCCTCTAATTCAATTCTGCACTGTCTAACTAACTGGAGTTGATGTCAGATTCTACAGGGTGTGGGCTCAGTCACCAGGACTGCTTCCCCCAACTCCTCTTCGGAGATCCATCACAAGTCCAGGCTTCCAGAACTTCTGACTGACCTACTTTGAGAGACCCACAATCCTGCTTTGGAGTCGACTAATTTGCAGGAGTAGCTAATAGAACTCAGAGAAACAGTTTACAGGTTTATTAAGCATATTATAGAGGATACAGATGCAGATATGTCATGGGACTAGATAGGGGGAAAAGGCACAGAGCTTCCATGCTCCTCCCTGGGGACACTTCCTAAAACCCTCCAAGTGTTGAGCTATCAGGAAGCTCTCTAAAGCAGAATGTGCAGTTTAACAGGATCCCCAGGTGATTCCAATGAACATTAGTGTTTAAGAAGCTCTGAAAAATCCTTAACAAAAGACACCTACTTGGAAAATTAACAAGGCGAAGACCCCCAAAAACCTGGAATTATCTTTTGGAGGGCAGGCCCCTTGTAAGTGCAGACTTTCCCTCCTAGGCATGTGTTCGAAGAACCCATTTGGCATCTGTGTATTAGCTAGCATTGTTGTGAGAGGCTGCCTTAAACTTCAGTGAAACTTTTTTGGAAATTTTTTGAACTTGTTTGCCCATTTTGTGCTCGGTAATTTACGAACGCACCTGACTACAATGGGCTGAGCGTTCAGCAGTTTTCCACCAAAAACGTCGTGCCCCACCCCCATTCACCAGCTCTCACTCTGAGTGACTTTTTTGTTTGTTTGCTTCCCCATATGAAAAAAATCCTCTAAGGGAAACGTTTTGCCATTGTGGAAAAAGTGAAACAAAAAACGGCAGACCCACTAAAAGGCGTCAAAATTGATGAGTGCACAAATGGTTTTGAGCAGTGGCAAAAACATTTGATAGGTGTATTGCATCAGGCGAGAGTACATTGAAGATGACTAAAGTTTGCAGACAATTTTTAAAAATAAATTCTGGGTTTTTTGGGGGGAGGGTCCTCCCTCTTCTAGTAGACTTCTAATATTTTGAAAGTCAGTTTTTATCAATTATTTAACTCCAAGGCTGATTCAATGTTATTTTTGCTTAGTGTTATTTCTGTGGCTTGCATTATGAATTCCTTTGCTAATTAACATTTCACTCAACTGCAAGAAACAGAGAACCAGTATCAATGATATAAAATTGTCTTGCTATCCCTTCAGCAGCATAAAGCGTCACCACTGATATTTCTCTGATTATCTTAAAAATTCAGTTATGTTGCAGAATGATTTTTGACTTCAAGCTGTAAAAAATAAGAAAAGAAAAAAAGAGAGAGGATATTCCAGTCTTGACTTTGGTTTTAATCAGAAAAGTAGATGCTTTCACTAAAGCATTCCCATCCCCAGATATACCTGCTTAGTAATTGTGTGCTAAAAGTGGATAATTTGGCTACTGCAAGGTAGACCGGGAAGAGTACATGACTTTCTGGGTGACATAAAAGATAATAAGAGTAAAGATGATTAGAAATGTCTTTGGAGTAGAAAACTAGTAGTTTCTCCCACTATATCATAGATATAGTAACTGTGTTTTCAAACTTGTTTTTAGTTTTTATTTATTTATTTTTGAGTAGGAATCTCACTGTCTCCTGAGCTGGAATGCACTGACATGGTCACAGCTTACAACCATGCCCTGCTATTTTTCTTTTTTTCATGTTATTATTATTATTGTTTGTGGAGACAGGTCTCAGCATGTTGCCCAGGCTGGTCTCGAGCTCCTAGGCTCAGGCAGTCCTCTATCCTTGGCCTAAACTTTGAATAGATGATATAATAATTATTCCCCACTACAACTACCCATATCCCCACATTTTTAAAGAATAACTATGCTAAGAACAATGTCCATGCCTGTAATCCCAGCAATTTTGGAAGCTGAGGTGGGATGATTTCTTCAGCCCACGAAATGAAGACCAACCTAGACAAGAAGAGTGAGACCTCATCTGCACAAAAAATAAATAAGTAAATAAATAAGTAAGTAAATAAATAAATAAATAAAGCAGGCATGCTAGCATGCACTTGTAGTGTCAGCTACTGGGGAGGTTGAGGAAGAAGGATCCCCTGAGCCCAGAAGGTTGAGGCTGCAGTGAGTCATGATCTCATGATCGTTCCACTGCACTGCAGCCTATGTGACAGAGTGAAAACCTAACGCAAAAAAAAAAAAAAAAAAAAAAAAAAATTACTGTTAAAGATTTTCTCTTAGTAGAGAATCTTAGGAACTTCTGAGTGTCTCCCATACAAAGTCAAAGATTTAGATAATTCCTGGAAGTTAAGTCACATGCTACAGTCACAAAAACCATTTAAACATTATATTCTTTGTGTTAAAAATACAAAGAATGAAACATATCCGTGGTGGGCTGATCTTCCCTTTTTGTTTCTGAAGAAGTGTGCTGACGTGTTTTGAGATGTCTAAGAAGAGGTTTGCACAGCAAAGAAGTGAGGGAAGTCCCCAGCCAATAGACAGAAGAAAACCAAGGCCTAGAATGACACTTTAAAAGCCAAAAGCCAACACCCAGATTGCAGAAGACTTAGCTATGCGGAGTCTGGTTGCTCAATTTGCAGTTTCCACAAGATCACAAGTGGGTGACGTTTTCAATGGCTAGCTTGTGATAATTTTTTGCACAATGATAGATATCTAATACACAAATTGCATTAAAATACTCTGATATATTTCATTTGGTCATAAGTAATACTTTTATGAAAATATTTGTTTAAATTATTTAAATAAAAATAGAACCACATTGGCACCAAAATGTCACTGTCAGAACTCTAGCCTTTCTGCATAGGGTGCACACATGCTACTGTCAATCTCTACAAGTGACTGTATTAACAAGGACTCACATATTGGAATACTGACTGCATGTGTGTTTGGGGCATACGTTTGGGGCTTTTCTTAACCAAGAGCCTGTCATGTTGTTCCTTATTTGGATAGGTATCATTCTAGTGATGGTTCATTTTAACCCAAACCTAAAATTTATGGAGATTTGAAAATGTAGAGTATATGCCTGGTAGTTAAAATATGTTTAAAAAATTGGAAATACCTGTCACACCACATATAGAGCAAGCGAGCATTTGTAGGTGTTTTTGTTTGTTTCCCAGTAGCTTTCTTTTTTACCAAAATTGGGTTTACAGTGGATGATTCTGGTTTTTTTAATGTTCTGTTATTATTTTTCATTAGCAAGCCATTACTGTGAACCTGTCCATTTTGCTTTTGTCCCACCTAAGGGAGAGTTCATTTTTTTATGTATAATCTTTCAGACTGTCTAAATGGAAAACTTTGCTGTTTTTAAGTCACCTATTCTGATTAATTAAGTACTTAGCACTATCACAATTTACATTTATCCTCCAAAAATGGAAAGAAAATCATTTTAAAGCAAAGAACTTTTGTGGCCTTAGGGAAGTGTGAACCATAAAGACAATGTGAGTAAAAATCCAGAAAATGAACGTCAGGGTTGTTATATTGTGTCTGTAGAAAAAAAAGCTATTCTCAGCAGGGAGAAAGAATCTAGCATTCTTATATATGGACTATAACTTAGGGAATTAAATGGCTTACTATTCTGGTTAAATAAGTATTTCCCAGGAATTCATTATGCATATTCATGATAAATATCAATAAAAATAAATTATTCAACAATCAATAAGATTTGGATTATCTACCTTTTCATATTATTCTTTATTTTACGTCATGAAGTTAGCCATTAATACGAAAGCTCAAAATGAATTTCTTCTTTAGGCATTCTCTTCATTTACAATCGAAGCACTAAAGATTTCTCATAAATAGAACTCAAACCTCTTGGAATTCCTTTCCTAGCCTCTCATCTCATTACAAACATTTCTTTGAGAGCAGTGGTCATGGCTATCACATTTAGTGGTATATTTCTAAACTCACATAGTGAATTCTCAATAAGCATTTGTGGAATAATGGAAAGAATTCTCTCAGACCAGTGGGATGCCAATGTAAAATTAGCACTTGTACCACAAATTTTAATCAACAAATTAGTAAATTGGTACTTCGGTTAATTATTCCTTCAAGTGTCAAATTTAGCTTCTCAAGAGAGCTTACAAGCTTATATATTATTACACGAAGTGTTACATGTTCATTTACTCATGAATTGTGAAATGCATACATTTCTTGAACAGAAGCATATCCTAAGGAAATCGATGGGGGAGGTTCAAATCATGATCAGTCATTAGTCAACTTATGAGAAATAATAAACCTACTTCATTTCAACTGATTTTTATTATTACCTTGTTTTATCAACTGTAAGCAATGTCCCTGATAAAATACTCCTTCCTAAGTGAGAGGACCATTTTTGAAGTCCCTGCCTGTGTAAATTACTAAAGAAGGAATCATTAAATAAAGATCAGTGCATAGTTCATTTACAGAATATCTTTTGCTTCACATCCCTACAGGAAAGTGTAAACTTTTCAATGGAGAACAAATATGCTTAAAATCATGAACACTTAATTTAGGATACTATGAGTAGAAAGAGACTAAACTGAATGTTTAAAAGTGAATAAAAATAGGCAGCAATTAAAATTATCTTTTAATTTTAAATTCAAGAAATACAGGTGCAGGTTTCTTGCATGAGTATATTGTGTGATAGTGAGGTTTGGGTTTCTATTGCCTGCATAATCCAAATAGCGAACTTGGTGCCCGGTAGATAGTTTTTCTTTTTTTCTTTTTTTTTAATTATAAAGATGTGGGGTACAATTCAGAGTTAGGTATACAAATGTTAGTTAAGCAGGTACCCTTGTATATGAGGTGTGCTCCTCCCATCCCAAGCAGTTTCCCTCAACTGCCAATCCCTCCCCGCTCCCGTGATAGTTTCCCACTACTGCAAATTCCTTTCCTTAGTATTATAATTGTTTAAGATTCGCCTATGAGTGAGAACATATGGTACTCTGTTCTTCGTGTCTGTGATAGATCACTGAGTATGATAGACTCTAAATCCATCCAAATTGTTGCGAAGTCCATATGTTTGTTCCTCTTTATGGCTGGATAATATTCCAAGGTGAACATGTACCTTTTTTTATCCAGTCAAGCTGCGATGGGCAACATGTTTGGTTCCATGTTTTTGCTATTGTAAATTAAGCTGCTACAAATATACATGTGCAGGTATCTTTTTAAAAATTGTTTGAGTTCTTCTGGGTATACTCCCAATAGAGGAATTGCTGGGTCATATGAAAGCTCAATTTCCAGTTCTTTCAGAAATCACCACACTGTCTTTCAAAGAGGTTGCACTAGTTTGCATTCCCAACAGCAATGTAGAAGCATTCCTTTTTCTCCACAACCACGCCAGCATCTGTTGTTGTTTGTTTTATCAATGATGGCCATTCTTACTGGGGTTAGGTGTTATCTCAATGTGGTTTTGATTTGCATTTCTCTGATGATGAGAGACACTGAGCACTTTATCATGTGTCTGTTGGCTGCCTGTATATGCTCCTTTGAGAAGTGTCTATTCATGTCTTTTGCCCACTTTTTGAAGGGGCTGTTTGATTTTTTTCCATTCAGTGCATTTGAGTTCCTTGTAGATCCTAGATGTTAGGCCTTTGTCGGATAAACAGTTGGCAAATATATTTTTCCATTCTGTGGTCTGTCTCCCTGTTCTCTTGATGGTTTCTTTTTCGTTGCAGAAGCTCATTAATTTGATGAGGTCCCACTTGTCTATCTTATTTCTTAAGGTATTGGCCTTTAGAGTTCTGAATAGGAATTGGTTCCCAGTTCCAATTTTCATAAGGGTGTCTCCTGCGTTTTATAAGACTCTTATAGTTTGAGGATTTACATTCAGGCCTTTGATCAATTTAGAGTTAATTTTTTGTGTAGGTAGGGGTCCTGTTTCAATCTTCTGCATGTGGTCAGCCAGTTTTCCCAGCA
>CAUYQG010168596.1:0-38206 GCA_963574415.1 Tarsius wallacei | reverse complement strand
CAAATGTTTTGGGGTTTTTTTTGAGTTGGAGTCTCACTCTGTCGCCCAGACTGGAGTGCAGTGGCCACTCCCGGCCACCGCAGCCCCGACCTGCTGGGCTCCGGCAATCCTTCCGCCTCAGCCTTCCAAGTAGCTGGAACTACAGGCGCGCGCTACCACACCCGGCTAGTTTTTGATTTATTGTAGAGATGATGTCTCGCCAAGTTGCCCAGGAGGGTCTCGAACCCGCGGGCTCAGACAGTCCACCTACCTCAGCCTCCCAAAGCGCGGGATTACAGGCTGAGCCACCAAGCCCGGCTAACCCAAATGTTTTTTAACCACTCAACATAGGTTAGTGGATAAAAAATATAGTGGTATATTTACACAATGGAATATTGTTTAGCAATAAAAACAAACCACTTATAGATGGGGCGACATGGATGAATTTCAAAATGATTAGATTGAGTGAAAGAAGCCAGACGTAAAAGAATACATACTATATGAATCCATTTATATGAAATGTTAACTAATATATAGTGATTGAAAATGGTGGTTGCTTGGCATCAGACTTGGAGGGAGGGATGGCCTGCAAAAGGATGGAAAGGGTCTTTTGGTTGTGATGAAAGTGCTCTTGATTTCAGTATCTTGATTATGGTAATCGTTTCTAGGGTGTATAGAGCTGTCATAGCTCATCAGTTCCCAGTTGAAATCTATGAAGTTTATTTTACATAAATTTTTCCTTAATAGAGATAATAAAGAAGAGAATTCAGTTAGAATCTAAACAAAAAAAAGTACACACTTTTTCTTCCTTTTCATACACATGATAAGTGGCAGTAAGGACTTGAAAGGAATTTTGGAAAACATGACTGCGAATCTCTTTCTGATCCTTCTAGGCAAAACTAATTTCCTTATTTTTGCTTCTGTTGTACTCTGAACACTTGTTTACTGCTTAAATAAAATGTTTTCCTTCACAATTCACTTTTTTCCCCTTGCCCAAGTAAAACTGAATTAATTATCTTTGTATTCTCAGGGCTTAGTTATGATACATAGCAGGCATCCAGAAAAGTGTAATAAATAAAGGAAGAAGAATGTGTGCTAATTTGGTAACAGATTATGAGATATCTTGATTAAACTATTATATATCATTAATATTTTAAATACAGGAAATTTTACTTAGATTTAACTTAGACTATAGGTAAGCAAGAGAAAACACTTTAATTTTATCATATACTTCTCCCTGTTTTGGATTCATTATAGATATTAGGTGAATGTACATATGTTGATTACGAACATTTTATTCCTGGTAAGTTTCATATAAACCTCCTTTCTCCTTTTTGCTCCATCCATTCCTCCTGAAAGGTATATATTCTCTTCTCTGTGTTCCTGTGACACCATGTAAAAAACTATTGGACCTTTTATTCTGTTTACTACTCTGCTTTCCTCTTTGGAATAGACACTCTTTGAAAGCAAAGTCATCTTATATTGCTATTTGTATCCACTGTGCCTGACATAAAGGATAACAACGTTTAATAAGCACCTACTCTGAAATTGTGAATGTGTTGATTTCTTCCCAGTTCTATCAGTTTTTGGTTTTTATAATTTGAAGCTTTGTTTACAGGTGCTTACACATTTAGGATTATTACATCTTCTTGATGAATTAACCCTATTATCATTTGGTAATGTTTCTCTTTCCCTGGTAATATTGCTTTTTCTGATGTCTACTATGACAATATAGAAGCACAGATTCTCCTTGGGTTAGTGTTTGCATGATATATCTTTTACCATACTTTATTTTATTAAAAAAATTTTTTTTGAGTCTGTCACCCAGGCTGGAATGCAGTGGCACGCTCATGGCCACTGCAGCCTCCACCTGCTAGGCTCAGGCGATCCTTCTACCTCAGCCTCCCATGTAGCTGGAACCAGAGACGTGCACCACCACACCCAGCTGATTATTTATTTAGTTATTGTGGAGACGAGATCTTACCATGTTGCCCAGGCTGGTCTCAAACCTGTGAGCTCAGGCAATCCTCTTGCCTCAGCCTCCCAAAGTGCTGGGATTACAGGTGTGAGCCACTGTACCCAGCTCATACTTTCATTTTAAATATTGAATTTTAAAATTTAAAGCAGGCTAATTGTAGACAGCATAGTTGGGTCTTGCTTTTTTATCCAATCTGAGTATCTCTAAATAGGAAAATTAGGCTATATGATTTTTATGTGACTGACTTGAAATCTACCATCTTCCTACTTGTTTTCTTTTTTTCTCCCAGAAGGCTGATGTTTTCCTCAATGTAGTTGTTATCTGATCATCTGAGTTATTCTTTGTTCCTCTTTTCCTTTTTTTTCCCCCTGCTTTCTTTTGGATTATTCTTCCCATTTATCTCCATTATTGGATTCTTGTTTTTTGTTTTGTTTTGTTTTTGAATCGTAGTCTCATTCTGTCACCCAGGAATGCAGGGGCATGCTGTCAGCCACCACAGCCTCGACCTACTGATCTCAGGTGATCATTCAGCATCAGCCTTCCAAATAGCTGGAACTACAGGCATGTATCATCATGTCTGGCTAATTTTTGAATTTATTGTAGAAATGAGGTGTCACCAAGTTGCTCAGGCTCCCAAAGGCGCGGGATTACAGGCTGAGCCACCAAGCCCGGCTCTACCCGAGAAACTTTTACTAACATTTTTGTACAATATGTTTATTGCAACTATTTCTTACAGCTTTTATTTGAAAATTTTTTACTTTCACTGGTATTCAATTCTGGGTTGAACTTTAAAGTTATCATTCCTTTGTCTTCTAGCTTGCATAGTTTTGGACAAAAAGTCTGCCTTTTTTTTTTTTTTTAATTGTCAGAGGGGTAATATGCCCATGTTGTAACAAGGTTTAGAGGTGGCACATCTCACACATGGTCGTGTGAACACCCAGTCACCATGCTAAATGAACTACAAAAGGATTGAAAAGTCTGCTTTATTTCTTATTTTTTATCTTCTCTCATAAATTCCTCACCCTTTGGCTGCCTTTAAGAGATTTATTCATCGTTTCTCTTTCTGTCTCTCTTCCTCTCTCATTTTCAGTAGCTTGGTGATGGTATGTATAGTTATTTTGTTTGCTTTGCTTGAGAGTCTCTAAATTTTATAGGTTTGTGGCAAGATGTCTTTCATTATTTTTGGAAAAATTATCAAACGTTAATTCTTAAAGTGTTTTTCCTACTCTGTCTCCTAACATTTCACCTTCTGGGATTCCAGTTACAGTATTTCCCTCTTCTCTATGGAGGATAAGGATTTTAAGACACACACCCCCCCCCCCCAGTAGATGCCTGAAACTAAACTTCTATGTGTTAAACTTCTGTATACCATATCTTATACATGCATACTTATGATTAAGTTTAATTATTAAGTTAGGCAAAGTAAGAGATGAACAGCAATAATAAAGTAGAGCAATTGTAACAATATGCCAATATCACAGTTCTTGCTCTTTGGACTATAATTAAGTAAAATAATGGTTACTTGAACACAAGCACTGCAGTTGACCTGATAACCAGGACAGCTTCTAAATGACTAATGGGCCGGTAGCTCTTACAGCATGGATACATTGAACAGGGGATAACTCAGGGACCAAGTGGGACACTGCAGTGTTTTATTTTACTACTCAAAACAGCGTGCAATTTAACACTTATGAATTATTTGTTTCTGGAGTTTTTTATTTAATGTTTTCAGACCACAGGTAACAAACTGTAGAATGAAACCATGCATAAGGGAGATTACGATATACTTATTTTAGACCATTTGCTATTTTGCTTCAGCTCTTGGGTGCTCTGGGTTCCCTCATTCCTACTTGTTTGGTCTGTTGATGTTTTAGTTTGTATCTTTGCTGTTGATCTACAAATTTACTATGTCTTTCTTTGGTTTTCTGTTATTCAGCTTATTGAAATAATTCTTTATCTTTGATTGTGTTTTTCATTTCTAGTATTTCCATTTAACTCTTTCTTTTTTTTTTTGAGTCGGAGTCTCACTTGATCGCCTAGGCTGGAGTGCAGTAGCACGCTCACAGCCACCACAGCCTCAACCTTCTGGGCTCAGGTGATCCTTCTGCCTCAGCCTACCAAGAAGCTGTAACTACACCACGCCCAGCTAAATTTTTGATTTATTGTGGAGATGAGGTTTTGCCAAGTTGCCCAGGATGGTCTCGAACCTGTGGGCTCAGGCAATCCTCTTACCTCGGCATCCCAAAGTGCTGGGATTATAGGCATGAACCACCGCGCCTGGCCTTTAACTCTTTCTTACAGTCTATATTTTACTGCAAAATTTTATATCTGTTCATGTGTATCGTGTGCTATTCATTTTTTGCACTAGATCCTTTAATAATCACAGTTGTTTGAAAGTTCCTGTATAGTTATAACATCTGGATCACCAATGAGTCTGGTTCTGTTGATTGATTCATCTTTTGACAGTGGGCTTTAAATAAAAATGCCTCTCTTAATTTTGTACTGAATGCTGGACGTTTGTAGAAAAATTTTATAGAAAAATGGTAGAGATTAAGATTAAAGCTAGTCAATCTCTGGGAATCAGCACACTTTCTTTTAGGCTTCTAACATGGGCTGGGGGTCAAGCCAGTCTATTCTGGAGCTGAGCTAGATTCACATTTTGTTGTTGTGGGTCTTACTTCAGTACAGTGCATTCTTCAAATTCCTTGTGCCTACTTGCAGGTTCTAGAGGACTTTTCTCAGTGCCCCTGCTTTCTCTTCAGCCTTTAACCATTCTCTCCATGTTCTTGCTCTTCTCCCAGTGATAAAATGCTATTGACAAGTACCATGCAGGGCATCCATCACTATTACTGTTAGCCTATGGACCAAAAATCCATTTCTAAACAATACTCATTTAAAAAAAAAAAGATGAAGCTTGACTATTTCACAATGTGTGTATGGAGTAGTGTATTTGTTTCCTAGGGCTGCTATAACAAAGTACCACAAACTATCCAGCGTGGTGGCTCACGCCTGTAATCACAGCACTTTGGGAGGTGGAGGTGAGAGGACTGCCTAAGCTCATGGGTTTGAGACGAGCCCAGGCAACTTGGTGAGACCTCATCTCTACAATAAATCAAAAAATTAGCTGGGCGTGGTGGTACACGCCTGTTCCAGCTACTTTGAAGTCTGAAGCCAAAGGATCATCTGAGCCCAGCAACTGGGCAACAGAGTGGGACTCTAGCTCAAAAAAACAAAAAACTCACAAAGTACCACAAACTGGATGGCTTTAAATAAGAGAAATTGATTGTTTCACAGTTCTGGAAGTTCTAAGTCTGAAATCAAGGTGTTAGCAGGGCCATGCTCCCCCTCTGAAACCTGTACAGCTGTATAGGAGAAAGCTCTCCCTAGATTCTTGTGGCCCCATGTGTTCCTTGGCTTATGGTAGCATAACTCCGTTCTCTGCCTTTGTCTTCACATGACTTTCTTCTTCCTGTGTCTTCACATGGCATTCTCATCTGTGCACTTCTTTCCTCTTATAAAGACCAGGCATATTCGATTAAGGACCTACCCCACCCTACTCTAGCATGACCATATGTGCAAATTAGGCCACATTCTGAGGGACTGGGGGTTGGGACATCTGTTTGGGTGGGGGACATAATTCAACCCATAGTTAGTAAAAATGGCATCTGTGTCTCAAAAATATACTCATATCAGCAACATCTCATATAGATAAAGATAGTAAATTAGCGAATCTGAAAAGCCAGGCAATTAATATACTGATTTTTTTAGGAAGACTCTTGATGCTTGATTTATTTTCAGTTCAGGTAAAGTTGAAGATGCAGCTAACAATTTTTAAAAATCACATTTTAATGAAATTATTTACAAACTCCATTCTATTTGCCACTAATTTGGAACATCAGAATTCTGGTAAAATGAAGTAATTCATTCATTTCCTTAATTTGTGATGGGATAATTTTGGGATCTTCAGTGATAGTTTTCATTTATTTTTCTAAGACATCTGAATTTTATAATGTATGACTAGTGTATGCTGAGAACTAATGGATTCTTTGAAGTTTGAAATAGGAATTTAGTCTCAGTTCTAAAATTGACTGGTATTGACTAAAAAAAAGTTATATTTGTGTTCTGACATTTAAAATGTGTGTATTTTGTGTTGCCTATTGCTTTGAAATCATTGTTCAAAATATATTCTACATGTTCAAAATCTATCATAATAAACTGTTCTTAGATGCTAAAAAGTGGCATAGCAATGGAAATTGAAGGAACTTGATTAAAATAAATTGTATCATGGCAGCTTTACAGTGCTGTCTGTCATGTTTTACAAACTAACACCAGTGAACTAAGACTTAAGTTATAATTGTTTAGACTTAAACATTGATTCTGTTCACTAAAACCACATTAAAATTATTTCTGAACAGTATAATTTTTCAGAACTGAGCAGGAAAAAATTCAGAATTAAGCTTTCCAACTAACCTTGAGAAAAGAATGTCTGATTCGTTTGCCACAAGTTTTGTGGTTTCTAGTAATAATTACTTGGGAAACATAAGTGCCTGAATTAAATAATTATTTGAAAATCAAAACAGCAGGATGCAAAGGGTTTTTTGTCCATGAAAGAAAGCCCCACACAACGTATATTAAGTACAGCCTGTGTTCACACCCTGGCAGTAGACACAGTGGACGTAGAAATGACTGACAGCATCAGAGCTGAAAAGAAGCTCCTCAGTCATCTACTCCTGCTCCCCCCTTTTCAAGACCAGGAAGCTGACATCAACAGACACTGAAAAGCTTTGTGATGGTCAGACTAACCAAAATCCTCGGTTTAGTTATTTTGTCATGAGTCATTACCTCAGTGATACTAGACTTTTTCTAATATTAAAATCATTTACCTTACCTTATTGAAATTCTTAAGTTAACATTTCAAATTTTAGGCAGCAAAGAAATTCAGATTCAGAGATCTACCTTATGACATGTCTACAACTTTCTATACTTGAAAAGTCTTACTTTCTGTTGAAAATACCTGCACAATGACCATTTGTATACCAAACCCTGAATTGTACCCATCTTTAAAATAAAAATTAAAAAGTGGGAAAATATCTTATAACCAATAATTATTTATCTTTCTGTAATTCTCACATTAAAAATTAAATACATTTCGGTCATGTGAAAAAAAATCTCTTTCTTTTCTTTACTCTTAGCTGTAACTGAACTTGAATTACAGTATGAGGTACTTAAAGTGATAGGAAAAATGCATATATTTCTATGTCCAATAGTGGAAAGAGTGAAAAAGTGAGGAGATTATACCTGATGTATATCTGTGTATTCTGTTTTCTCTGTAAGTAGGAAGCGTGATTTCTGTTAATGCAGAATTGGGGAAAGGAAGGGACCTGTAGAAAGATGTGAATATTTGGACAGGTCCTTATGGGTAATGTGACAGTGATGTCAAAAGATTGTGCGGTACAATTAAGTGCTTGTTCATGCTTATAAGCCTGTAATTTTGCAAAGCTGTTCTTCTAAATATTGTTTTTAAAGTATATTCTCTCTGAGTCTTAGAAGATTTTTCCACTCTCAAAATGGAACTCAATAAATGGATTTGTGACGTCTATGAGTTATGCTATGGATAGGAAAATTGTGTTGTACTGCTCCGCTTTAAGCCCTTAACCAACTATATGTGAAATAAATTTTGTCGATCAGATTCCCTCTGCTTAGTGTAACTTTTGACTGCAACTGTTATCAGACAAAAGGAACTCACTGTCCAATGCTAGAATAGAAGCCAAAACTATGACACCAAGTTTTTGAGAAAATAAAAGCTTTTATATTGGAAGTAGACTAACAAGGAGATGGAGTTCAGCTCAAATTTGTTTCCCTGTGCAGGCTTTAAGGCCGTAATTTTCTTAGAGAAGTTTTAGGAAGTGGATTTTGGGATTAGTGGACAATTGGTGGAAGGAAAGGCAAGGTTTAGAAAGTCCTCAGGCATGTGCAGTTATCTCTTTGTGCCTCCTCATGGGTCCCATGTACAAATTCAAGGGAGAGTTAGTATGACGTCACATACTAACTGTGATGTCAGCAGCATGCTCTGAGCAAACTCCAGTCAACAATATTGGATCTGACTGATTTTAGTCAGTTGTAAAAATTTCACAAAGGGATGGAGTTTCAGCAAGTTGTTTCTTAACTTCCCTTCAAATTTAGTAACTTCTGTTACTCGTTTAACTCTATAGTGGGATGTAAATTGGTCTTAATATTTATTAAGCTCATGAATACCCCAAAAAAAATTTTGGGAAAAGGTACCAATTTACTTTTTACAACTGAATCTTTTTCTTTTTTTTTTTCTTTTTTTTTTTTTTTTTTTGAGTTGGAGTATCACTCTGTTGCCCAGGCTGGAGGGCTGTGGCACGCTCCCGGCCACTGCAGCCTCAACCTGCTGGACTCCAGCGATCCTTCCGCCTCAGCCTTCCAAGTAGCTGGAACTACAGGCGAGCGCTACCATGCCCGGCTAATTTTTGATTTATTGTAGAGATGAGGTCCCGCCAAGTTGCCCGGGCAGGTCTTGAACACCAGGCAATCCACTCACCTCAGCCTTCCAAAGCGCAGGATTACAGGCTGAGCCACTGAGCCCGGCACAACTGAATCTTAAAAAATAGATTCTCAATTGATGCTAAGAAAGTGCTATGATCTAACTGAACTTATTGGCATAGGCAATGTACCTTTTCTTAAAGTTTGTAATGAGGGAACATTTCAGTTTGGAATGCTGATATTTAATTATCATAATTTCTTTAAGCAAAGCCTGAGTTGAAATATAAGGTAAGTATGGTTCATAATTTATCTTCTTAATTCACTAATCACAGTGTTAAAGTGCATTCACAGTAAAAAAATATTTGTTTCTAGCTTCTAAGTGTCTTGGCTTTCATTTTGGCTGTCAGTAACCTTACAAAGCATGTGTAGCTATATGCTATACAATGTCTTTATGTCCAACATCTAAGGTTTACAGTGTCAAACTCTGTAGTGCGTGTTGCAGCTTGTGCATAGCCAGAGTCATTAACTCACACTTGCAGACCAATAGATACAGGATGCTTTTGTAGAAAACAGAGTGAGGCAGTGCACAAACCCATGATACTACAGAATGTTAGAGATGAACTCTGTATTTACTAAAATTTATTTGAGAAGATAATTTATTCACCAGCATCTCCTCACACTAGTACTTTTTTCATGTTTTTCCATTTTAATTTTTGATAAAATTAGATGAGAACGATATGTTAGTATGATCAGCTCTTAATGTTTATTTCCATCGTGTTATCCTAATTTTCTGTGGCACTGCATCATCATCACTACAATAGTCATTCCTGATATCACAAAGGATTATAAACTTCTAGCGGGAAATAAGTCATTTGAGCAGATGGATGCATAAGAAACAAAGATTCTGTTATTTTACAAATAACTAGAGGGTGGAAGGAAACCTATTATCAGGTGTGAATATAGGCATAATTCATTATTTGTATTTGATACAAGGAATTCTGAGAATTAATAAGAAACTTGTGGTGTTTAAAAGTGGAAGGTAGCATGAAAATTATAGGTTTTAAATTGTAAAAAAAGTTGGTATTTTGACAAGTTAATCTTAATTAAGATTTGCTATTGCAGAGTATGGGCATCTTTCACATCACAAGCTTTCATTCTGGGACCCCCTTTAACCTTATGAGTAGTAAAATTAAGTAAAATTGACTATTATTTAGAATGAAAAGGGAAAAGAGAACTGACGGGTGAGTTCTTACTACATACCAGTCACTGACTGTATTAGGGACTTCTGTATACTTTATCTTATTTAATTCCTGCCATACCCCAAGAGGTGAAGAAATTGTTATCCTCATTTTTGTAACTGGTGAAATGGAAAGTTAGAGAGACTTTAGGTTACTAAATGTTCAAATTTACTCAGATGGGAAATGATAGCGCTAAGATTTTTAAAATCCATATCATATTTTCTCCCTCCCTCCCTTCCTCTCTCCCTTCCTTTTTTTGAAAGCAGGATTTATTGAAAGGACAGAAAAGTTCCCACGGTGGGAGGGGACCCGAGGGGTTTACCCCAGGTCATATTTCCAAAGTGCTTCCTTCAACTCCGGGCTACCCCCCCTCCCCCCCAGTTTTTCACTTCAGTCTTTCTCAAAGATTTGAGCCTTCTGACTTCTTTTTTTGTAAACCTGGTTATGGTAGAAATGATAAATTGGTTCCTTTCTAGTTTCCATAGGCTTGATAGCCAGTTTTTACTAACTACTTGCCTTCTTTTCTTTTCTTGTCTTTACTTTTCTTCTTTTCCTTTCCTTTTATTTCTAATACCTGTATATCTGTCCATTTATTTCTGCCTTTTCCTTCTTCCCTCTTCAACTTGAACTATTGTGCTTTTGTTTTGTTTTATTTTTTCATATTCATGCTTGTGTGCTCAATAGAATTTACAGAAAAGTGGATTGTC
The DNA here is from genome assembly GCA_963574415.1 of Tarsius wallacei. Lineage (NCBI taxonomy): Eukaryota > Metazoa > Chordata > Mammalia > Primates > Tarsiidae > Tarsius > Tarsius wallacei. The sequence goes on along the minus strand of CAUYQG010168596.1, from coordinate 27,797 downwards.
AATCAAGATCTCTTCTTGTATATTCTGGAATAGAATCATAATCCCTAAATCTTAAAATTGAATAATCTCGGGTGGTAGTGAAGGGTTGGAGCAACACAAGTCTCATACATTGCTGGAGGGAGTGTACACTGGCTTTAGTTATTATCTAGAAGGTGGAAGACATGCAGAATCTGTGATCGAGCATCATTGTGTGTTGAAAGTAATAACCTAAACCTAGGAACAACCTCAATAACAATCAGCAAAAGAATATATAGATAATCATGGTGTATTCATACAATGAATATTATTTAGCAAGCAGACATTAAAAAGTGGATTTCACAAACATAATGTTGAGTGTTGAGCTAAGCATGAAATAATAAATATATGGTTTCATTTTTGATTTGATTCCATTCAAAGGATGAAAAAGCAACCAATGTAAAGCTATATTGTGGTAGTTAAAACATAAAGAAAAGCAAGTATATGATTTTAATTTATATTCTAGTATTCTCTCCTTTACCCTCACACACACATTTATCTTCAAGTTGAATGGTAATTTACTAAAATCTAGCTAAAGGCCTCATTCATTCGAAAAATGTAAAAAAAATGTTGATTGCGTACTGCATACTAGGCTTTTGCTGTCCATAAGGAAGGCCTGTTTGGGGAGACAGGCAAATAAATATGAAATTGGGATACACTGTAACATATGCCACAGTTGTTATATTCAGTGGTTGTTATTGAAGTATTTTTTTCAACATTTTTCCCCCTCATTTGTGAAACGTAATAACCATGACACAAATTTTATTGTTTCTTGCATTCAGCTATAGAGGCATAATGGAAGTGCAGTATTTCTTTAGATTTAAAGCCCTGTTCTTGTGAAGAAAGATGATACTTGTGCTGTAAAGTTACCTCACAATTGTAGAAAATTATATGTAAATTCTCTTTCTAGAGGTGACAGCATAGAAGGCTTCAAAAGTTAGATGCTACTTATTATGAGAAGAGTTAAAAGTGAACTTACATTCAGAATATAAAAATTTAGGAAAAGGATACTGGTGAAAAATATTTCTAAGTATTTCTTACTTAATAATGTAACATAAAGGTGTATAGAGCTACCTTGACATGGAAAACCAATTTATATGGACTTATGCAGTGACAGCTGTTCTATTATGTATTTAAATGACTTGTAATCCAAATATTAACAGAAATAGAGAAACAATATTTGTAAGATGCCCTCAGAGACTTATTTTATCACGAGTTTTGCTAAAGTGAAGGAACACAACATTATCATTTTTTCCTTTGAATTCTTAAATTATATTACATATTTTAATAAAATGATTTTACTTTATCTTCCTGGCTGATTTGACCAGAGAGAGAAACTGCAAACATTCTTGAGTGGTTCTTAGTGTTTTTTGAACCCAGCTAACTATTATTGTAATATGTGCTTTGCTTTTCTTCTCAAATTTGTTAGTAACATAATTCCTAGTATAGAGATTAAATTTATGCTCTGCAGCCAACTCTCAATAACACGTGAATAAAAAGCTGTGCTACAGGCAATTCTGAAAAGGAAGGGAAGGAGAAGAAGGGAAGGGAAGGAAGGAAAAGCATTGTGGCTCTGAAACACAAATAGGAAATTTGCTTTTTATAGTAGTTATGGTTTCTATTTATTACATTAAGTTTGTTGAACAAGTTTGTACTTAAATGTGTTGACTTTCTGAACGTTGGCCAGCTTTGTGTTGCCAGGAAGCCAACTTTCTTTTAAAATTCACTGCAGATAGGCTCTAGATGGTTTCTCAGCCTTGGTTTCCTGGTACATGAAAAAGGCTTAGTTTAGCTGTTCTCGAAGTTTTCTTCTTCCAAGTCCTAAGCATGCATTATTTACATTTTGAAAGTCCTTATTTACTTAGCAGTTAGAATCAAATACTACATGAGCTTTGCAACTTAGGGATGGGATATTCTGTACATTCAGATTATTGAAGACCTGCACATTTAGATTTGTAGTCCTGATGTTCCTTTTTCTAGAACACGACCCATGTGCACAATTGAGCAGTAATTTAGATAATTTACATTTATGTTATGAAAATAAAAATTTGGCAGTTTGGTTTCTAAATGAGATTTGACCATTGTTATATGAATGTTCTCCATCCATATAACAGTACAGTAAAACTAAGTGGACATGGTGTGAAACTAAGTGGACAAAACAATTTTGTTTTATTTTAGTATGGCATTCCTTACTCAATTATGAAGGTAGTATTTTTGAGGCCCTGCTTTGTAAGGTCTATGTCTGCGTATACCATAAGAAATGACATATTTTAAGTTGTATTGTCTCTCAAAAGTTACCGACATATGACCTTAGTTTCGGTCCTTTTATTAGGAAAATGAAAATCTTTAATTTACTAGCTAACTTCATAGCTGTAATTCCTTTTGAGCCATTTTTTTGTTATAGCTGAACTATACATGTGGCAACCACTAGTCAGCTGTTGAGCAGTTGAAATGTGGCTAGTATGAATTGAGATGTCACTGCAACAGTAAAATACACTTGGATTTTAAATATTTATTATGAAGAAGAAAATATAAAATATTTCATTAATTTGTATATTTGTACATTCAAATGATATTTTAAACATCTTGAATAAAATATTACTAAAATTGATTTTCTATCTGTTTTTAATTTTTTTTTTTTGCCTGTTTCTTTTTACTTTTTAAATGTGGGTGCTAATAAGCTTCATTTACACATATGGCTCACATTTGTGGCTCTCATATTTCTATGAGACAGCACTGTTCTGGAAGCTGTAATGCTTTATATAAAGAAGTCCAGTTTATAAAGACAAGTATTCATCTTCTTTCCATTCCAAAGGTCAGAAAGCATTCTAAAATGGTTCATATGTATCAACAGTTAAATGGCATCTGCAGTGTAGATGTTCACATAAGGGATTGTATGTTTGACTGTATGTATGTGTGACTGTCATTTGACCACTGGTTGTAATGTTGAAGTATATTGGCATGCTCTAGTATAGAGGGCATAAGGAAAAAAGAAACACAAATTAAGAATGAAAAAAGGGAATATATTTTTGGTTTACAAAAAAATGCCATTAAAAAGACTCTAGTACTAATATTTAGGAATTACATATTGTGATCTACAATTATAGTGTGTCCTACATGGTTTTCTTTGATAATAGCTGACTTTGAAAGCCCCTGATAGAAGGTGATAAACTTAGTGATTTCCAACCTGAGGAACAGAAAACTTATAACAATAGAATATAGCTTAGTTTCTATTGTTTTCTCTCACATAGAATTGTCATTTGTGCAAAAGGGGGTGAAAATTTCACATCATAAACTCCTAGGACACAGAGGTTTTTAAGCTCTTATCTTTTTTTTCTTAAAAAATGATTATCTCTTTTCCCCATTCCACTCCCATTTTCATGTTTATTTCTTTTGTTTTTCCAAAAAGACATACTTAATACCCTGCTTAGGTTTACTTTCTACTTATTCACTAAATAAGGAATGACACTGTTATGTTTTGTATTTGAAATTAAAAGGTACATTTATTTTTTCTTTTATTTTTAATTTAACTCTTTGTTTTACAGATGAGGGCAGAAGTGCAGTTGACCAAGCAGGTGGTGCACAGATTGTAATTGACCATTTAAGGTCACTGTGCAGTATAACAGATCCCGCCAATGAGAAGCTCTTGACTGTCTTTTGTGGCATGCTGATGAACTATAGCAATGAGAATGGTAAACAAAACTGAAAACTTGCTTTATCTCTGGGGGAAAAATTAAAAATCATCTTTACTATAGCGTAAAACAAAAATATTTGAAAATGATGAACAAAGAATTCATAAGTGGGATATAAAATGAATAGTTAGCCAACATTAAATTTCAATGTTTCAGAAATACAAAATGGTTAATTTATTAAATGGGACTAATTTTTGAAGGGTTGCCAGTGTTAATCAGTACACACACACACACACATTCTCATTCTTTCTCTCTCTCTTTCTCTCTCTCTCTCTCTCTCTCTTTCTCTCTCTCTTTTCTCTCTCTCTTTCTCTCTCTCTCTCTCTCCTGTCATATGGTTTAAACAATCAGAGCTATGAATATTTTAAGAAGAAACAATATTAATACCAGGAGTAGCTTTAAAACATGAACACTGTTTATATACGTAAAATCATTTTATCTAGATGCTAGGTTTACTTAGAAGAATAAAATAATTCTTTAATAAAATTAGGCTTTAGAAACATAAAGCTTAGAGCAACTGTAGGTAACATTTTAGAGATTTCATAAATTCTTGTAAACAAATTTTTTATCTGTGAAATATTTCTAGAACCTAGCAAAAAATGACAAAATATTAACAATTTTCAGATATGATTGTTAATTAAATGAACATAAATCAGTGATATGAAGACTTCACAATACTTTGTATCACAAACCAGTTATTTATTTCTTCATCATCTTATATGAATCACTGTGTGGACCAAACACTCAAATTTTGGTATGTTTCTTCTATGTGTCACAAATGTCTTTCTGTGGTTTGTTTCATAATGGCATTTTAAGTTGCAGTCTTTCGACAGAGACATTTTATTTGCATATTGAACATGTAATAATTACTCTTTCATGTGTTCTAGAAACATATGACCCTTTCAGCATATTTTTCATTTTTTCTCTTTTGGTAGTTGTAGGTTCACAGAAATATTCTCAGTAATTCAAAAAACAAGAGTTAAACCTCGACAATGAATGACTACTGACATTTGGTCCATGGTGTTAATGTCAACAGCTGACTGTGGCAAATCGAAGAGCCCTTGTTGCCCTGGAAGGGGAGAGCCACTGCTCTTCAGTAGCTGGTTTCTATGTGATCATTTAGCCGAATTCTGCCAACTCTTTTGGTTTGGGGGAGAGAGGAAACCGAAAACCTAGCTCTTTATTTATTTGTCATCTGATGTATAAATGTTGGATTATGTTTGCTTTTTTTTTTTTTTTAAAACAGGATCTCCCTCTGTCACCCATGCTGGAGTGCAGTGACCAATTATGACTCACTTCTGTCTCCTGGGCCCAAATGATCAGCATATCTCAACCGCCTATAGTAGCAAAGACTATAGGCACCTGCCACCATGCATAGCTATTTTTATTTTTTGTAGAGATGAGGTCTTACTATGTTGCCCAAGCTGGTCTCAAACTCCTGAGACCTCCTACCTCAGCCTCCCAAAGTGCTGGGATTACAGGTGTGAGCCACCGTCCCTGGCCACATTTGCTTTTAAAACACTGTAGAAGCTAAACAGAAAGAGTCTGCAGGTTTCATACTGTGCAAAGGTTACTTGTTTTAAACCTCTGAATTAAAATTATTCAAAACAGAAGGTGGTTTTTATTGATCTATTAAACTTTTTTTATTTATCTATTGACTTATCTATTAAACTTGAGTTAATAACAAATCGTAGTCTTTGTAAGTTAAATTACTTCTATCTTTCTTCCCCTCTGGTGGAATCATTTTGAAGAGAAATGTCCTAAATATGAATGGAAGAAACAAAGAATAGAGTCTGGGTAATCCACAAAATGAATGGCTGTTTCCTAAGTAATTAAAATTTGACCATCATACACAGGTACCTGAACTGCATTAAAAAATCATTGGTCAGTTTTTCATGTTACTTCCTTTTAACTCTTTTGGGCTTGAGTATTTGAGAAAATATAGAAAGTACTGAGTGAGAGGAGGTTTTAAGAAGATAAATGAAACAAACTAGTTATGAAGTTAATGTAGCAGCTTTGGATATAATAAAATTAGTCTTGTTATGTTTCTAAACTAATTGTTAGTTCTTTGAGGAAGCTGTTCAAAAATCTGTATAAAAGTGTATCAAATGGCTACATGGTTTTCAGAAGCATCACTACTAACTCAAAGCAGACAGCGATAGATTTCCTCTAATAGGATAACACAGTGCAGAGAAGTGTACTAAGAAGGTCATGATTAGCAACATGCAGACTGCACAGTCTAAATGCAAAACATATTTCTTTTTTTAAAGTAGGCTTTTTTCACGTGTTCGAGTATTCCCAAAAATAACTCTGATATTTTAGAAAGCTGTGTTAACTTTTCTCAGAATATTTAAACGGATGGTCATTTTGTTCCATATTTCAAAAACTACAGTTTGAACTTAGCTTTCGAAATCTTGTTGATAAAATGGCGTAATCTTTAGTATTTTTAAGAAACAAATGTCAAACTTGTAACTGTCATCTTCGTTCCTTTGCTTCCTTTTTACATTTTGTCTGTCATGAGCATCATGATTTGTGAAGTGATTCTTTTTCTTCTTACTGAGCTTTAACCTAAATTGTCATTTTTTGGTTTGTCATAATTATTAAATTGTCTTCATTGTTGTGTCCGTTATTTGCTTATTCTTTTCTTTAAAATTTTTGTTTACAGACTTAAATATTAGATTTTCTTTACTAACTTCAGATCGTTTGGTATTGATCATGTCTACCTAGATGAGCCACTGAGACAAAAATCAGAGCTTTATGAGACTCAGGAGCAACTTATTAGCATTGATACATGAAGTTTCTTTTTGTATGTGTTTACTATTGGATTTCAGTATACAAGCCTCTGCTAATGTGTGAGTAGAATGTTTGAATGATAAATATTTCCTCTCTACTTCAGCAGAAAAAATAACTCAACCCTTGGACCTAACAACTTAAGGCGTCTCCATAGTTAGGGAGTTATTCTTTAGCTCTATAGATAAAATATTTTAAATATGCAGATAAGAAAATACTGAAAATGGCCACAAAGATCCACCAACATAAGTTTCCCTGAAGAGAGCATTTTGAAATTGTTTATTAGTCCTAAAAATGGTTTGAGAGCAGACTGAAACAGGATGTCTTGATTAAGTTGCTTCTTGTCCATACTGTGAAACACTGAGCATATACAATTTAAAAATCTATTAAATAGGAATTAAAGTTTCCCAAATACATTTCAGTCATGTATATTATGAAAATACTATTCAATAAAGGAATTTTTGTGCCATTTGATGAAGCTGTATGTAACTCAAAATATATCAGTTTCAAAAGTTTGGGACCAGCTCAAGACCCTATACTTTTAAGCTATGAGCTAAATATATTCTTTTCTTTCTTCATTGGTGAAGCAATTAAAACTTCTTATACTCAGGTAAGTGTGGAGTATCTGAGTAGTAAGCGTTATAACTGCTTAACCAGAGAAGTTGTATTATTAACATAATATAAATGAAACCATATTTAAGTAAAGTAAGACTGGGTGCGGTGGCTGAAGCCTGTAATCCCAGCACTTTGGGAGGCCGAAGTGAGGGAACTGCCTGAGCCCACAGGTTCAAGAACAGCCTGGGCACCTTTATTGTAGAGACGAGACCTCATCTCTACAATAAATCTAAAAATTAGCCGGGTGTGACAGCGTGTGCCTGTATTTCCGGCTACTTGGAAGTCTGAAGCAGAAGGATCATCTGAGCCCAACAGGTTGACGCTGGGGTGGCCGTGAGCATACCACTGCACTCCAACCTGGGCGACAGAGTGAGACTCCAGCTCTAAAATCAATCAAAAAATAAATAAAATAAGACAAAAGTAACTCTTTGTTTAGTAAAATCACAAATTCATTCATTTTAGGAAATAATACTTGTTTTTTTCATGTGGCAAAAAAAAATTCTTTGAGTTTGTGGCCCTCCAAAATAGCGTGAATATTTGACAATCGTAGCTATAGAAAAATATGTTGGCGATTTGACATTCAGTTTGAGGCAATGTGTTGAAGTTTCTATATTTTTTCTTCATTTAGTTAAAACTTTAAAGTTTTAGTTATTCTATAAGCCAAAGAACTCAGACCTTTCATTGTAGATATTTTTATCTCATTCATTTCTTTTTTTCATATCTTTTTCCTGACTTTGTGCCAAACATTGCAGTGATGACTGAAAATTTTGTTGAGTTATCCAACATTTTTCAAATATAACACTACTTTAGTAGGAGTTTGGAAAATATTTATTTATTGACTTCTAGGTGTTCTCTAAAGTTTTCATTAACAAAAGCAATACTTTGAAGAGAAATCTGTATTGGTATGCATTTTCTTCATTAAATAAATCAGATGCATTATAAACTCTTTCCCACTGTATTTGTTTATATTCCCTGCTCACATGTGATACATGTGGCAGCAGAAAGGGACATTCAAACATGCTGATGGTAACAAGTATCAGATCTATAGTTTAAAATTTCCCACAGGTGATCCACAAAATTCATGAAACTTCATATGCGCACTTGAAAGTTTATCGTAGACTTAGCAGAAACAAAGAGATAATCCAAAGCTAAGCACTAAGACCAGAATAACACTTTGTTAAAGAGTCCATTGGTGGTCATCATTGTTATTACAAGTAGCCATAATCAGGCAATAAATATCTCATGGAAGACTATAATAGAAGGTTTAATTTTTTCTTAGTACAGTTGTGCTAAAGATACAAAATAGAAAATTCTGTTATAACTCTAAATAAAATTACAAGTGCTGAGCAGCTTTAAAGCAAAACCTTAAGTTATTTTATATAAGCTATGCCATAAGAGAACAGTAGAGGCATTAAATATATCATCAGGAAAGGAAAAGTTCATTCCCTCTAATATTACAAACATATACAGTCTTCTTCAACTGACCTATACTTTATATATTTACATATATATTTGATATATATGATTTATACAAATATTAGAACTGATTTTTCTCTAATATCTCACTGTTATTGAAAAACTAATTTCTCTTTTTTGTGTGTGGTTTCTGAAATCTCTGGGATGCCTTCATGATAATTCTTACATTTATCTGCTGCTTGGGCTGATACTAAACTATGGTTGAAGGGAGGCCATCTGTGCGATTGAGGAAATGTAACACCTGGGGGTATGATTATGAAGCACAACTATTGAATTTAAGTATTAACTTCAGTATTTAAATTCACTTGTTTTAAAAAAAGATGTATATTTCCTTTCCTCTACTTTAAAAATTATTTAATATGTAATTTATTTTAGCTAATACTTTCATTTCAGTCAAGAGCAACAATTTCACAGTTCATGATGAAAAACTTAAAAGCATGTTGAGGTTTTAAGCCGAGCTACGTGTTTATCCTTATGTTTTGGTATTACAGTACTTTACTACAAGTGAGAAAACATTTCCTAGACGTTAGATATTTAGAAAAATTATTTGCTTTGCATGAGTGAAGAACTATTTTCAAAGTTTATGTACTATGGGTACAAGCTAATTAATAATTCATGTACTTCCTAAATACAGAAATCATTTTGCTTAACTCTAAGAGAAAACAAAACAATTCAAAATGTGATATTGTGTCTTTGCAATTCATTGTTTTTTTCCTAATATGTACTAGTTTTCCAGTTTACTATTTTAAATGTATTTTTTATTAATTTTTTTCTGTATTTATAAAGACATGACAGATATACTTTAAAAGTCACATGTTTTGAAGCCAAGTTTGTCAAACTACTCTGAGTTAAATGAAGTGTGTTAAAGACTTACTGTGCAGCTGAGAAATTGTTAGACTTTTTTTTTTTGGAGTGCATTGGCACAATCCTGGCTCACCACAGCTTCAACTTCCTAGGCTCAGCGATCCTTCTGCGTCAGCCTCGGCTTCTTTATTCTTTGTTTACTAACTTTTGCTATTTACTTTATTGTTTATTTACAAACTGTTCAGGGTAAAAAAAAATTCTAATTTTTTTGCTGTTTTCCAAGAGAGCTTTCTAGTCAGTTTGCTGAAGCAGGTTGCATTCATGAAGTTCGCTACAAATGTCATTTTAAACAATTGTTTCACTAAATAACAGAGCAGTTAGTTGTTCTGGTAACTTTTACTAATTCTGCCTATTAAGTTTGACATATTAGACCAGGTTAGATTTTAGTCATAATCTCTTGGTCTAGTACTGTAGTAATACTGTTACTTAATGGACAGGCTGAGAGTTGGTTTTTAGTAGAGGTGTATCAAATGCACATTTTGGTCTAATTCCACCTGGTCAAGTATTGGCATTAATATTCAGCTTTGGCCATTATAGAATGAACTTCTGAGTGCAAGAAGCTGAGATTTTATTTCAGAAAAGTGAAATGATTATTACAGTTTTTTGTCAGTGATTTTAGTAGCCTAGTACTCTTTTTTAAATTTGCCTTATGTCTGGATTGAAGGTGAGTAATTGGATGTTCTTGAATATTAAAGATTTTTCTCATTTTGAAAATTTGAGATGACAAAATTGGTTTTCTGATTTTAACTCATCCTCACAAGATGTATATCACCATTAATTATTGCTGCATTTTAATATGCATTTAAAATACGCATTTACATTTCAACTTACTGAGAATTTCAACATATAAAACACCTAAGGAGATTTTCTCTGTACATGGAATGCTTACTTATATTTGAAAATGAATATTCCGATAGTAACAATAAATCTGAAAGACTAGGTGTTATATTTATTACATAAATGAGTGTAAAATGACAGTATCAAGCACACGGTTATTGATTATGCACACATTTTTAGGTTCCAGAAGTGGTAGTTGAAGTAAGCCTTGTGCTGTTTGGCCTTCTAAGAGCTGAGGATAAAGCCAGAGGTAAATAATAAATTTTGGCCAAATGTCTATTTATGTCTTGAATTTAGGCCACTTTAAAAGTCCATTCAGAGAAAAAAGTATCATGTGTAAATTAACTTTCATAAAATTTAATAATATTGTTTTCTAACTACAATAAAATTCAATTATCGCTGAACTGCCTATATTGTTTTATTAATTGAAAAAAAATAAGTACTATTTGAAAAATAGGTTTTGACTAGAAGTGGAACATTTTTTGGATAAACACTATTTGCATAGCAAATAACTCTGTGTGATTTTATTTATTTTTTTCCCCTCTCTCTCCTACTCTGTGTAATTTTTTTTCAGTCCCCTCCCCCGTGTAATTTTTAAATGAAAAAACTAAGTCATAATAATGTTCCACAGTAACTAGTAAAGTTTGCTTATAAAAGCGCCAACATACTCTTTATTAAAACAAGGAATTTTTATGTTTTTAAACACATTTGTAAGATATACATCCTGGGATATTTATTAACCTGGCATTTAGCTTAATTTGCTATGTAATAATTTAGGCTCAAAGTTATTCTTATTATAGATTTGGCCTTTATCTCAGCAACGCCATATGAAAGCAGAGACTGGATTGATTTATCTTAATAATTGCTGCTTAAGCAACAGCTGGCAGGAGTCCTCTTTAAAAAAAAAACTTAAAAAGACCATTTTACCTTAAAAGACTAGTTTTGACGGGCGCAGTGGCTCATGCCTGTAATCCCAACACTTTGGGAGGCCACAGGGGCTGGGGGAGGATTGCGTGAGCAGAGGAGTTCAAGTTCAGCCTGGGCAACATAGCGAGACCTCGTCTCTGCAAAAATAATACCACAAAAAATTTAGCCAGATTTGGTAGTACAAGCCTGTAGTCCCAGCTACTTGGGAGGCTGGCAGAAGGATCATCTGAGTCTAAAATCGAGGCTGCAGTGAGCTGTGATTATGCCATTGCATTCCAGGCTGGGTGACAGAGACCCTGGCTCAAAAAACAAAAACAAAACTAGTTTCTTGCTGAAATGAAAGCATAGAGTTTTCTTTAATCAGGATAGACATATTTAGAGAAATTATGTTTTAACAGTGTTCATTATTACAACAGTTGATCTGTAGCAAATAAGTTAACCTGGATCAAGTATAGGGAATAAAATGTCTATTAGATTAAGGCATAATCACCCTAGATGTCATTGATTTAAGAATAATACGTGAGAATGGGCGCAGTGGCTCAAGCCTGTAATCCAGCACTTTGGGAGGCTGTGGTGAGGGAATTGACTGAACCCATGGATTCGAGAACAGCCTGGGCAACATGACAAGACTTCATCTCTACAATGAATCAAAAAATTAGCCAAGCGTGATAGCACGTGCTTGTAGTTCTGGTTACTTGGAAGGCTGAGGTGGAAGGATCGCCTGAGCCCAGCAGGTGGAGTCGGGTGGCCATGAGCCTGCCACTATACTCCAGCCTAGGTGATGGAGTGAGCCTCCAACTAAAAAAAAACTAAAAAGGAATAGTACGTGATTAGGCCTCTTAAGAATAATAAAATATTTTTCCTATCGTGATTTTTGCTTGAGGTCTTTTGTTGCTGCTGATATTTCACCTTTCTCTCATACATGTGATTTTGTCATTTATCTGTAAAACTTTTACAAAAGGGAAATTTTACTGTGTAGAGACAGTTTTATTTTCAGAACTCAGAACTTTTGATTTCTTTTTGTTTTTATTGTTAATTTCTAGAAAACAAGAAATGTATAAATATAGTTTTAAACCTCCAATATTCCCAATATTAATGAATCTTGATTTGCTTTTTTTTTCTTTTTGAAATTTCTGTGTATCTTTGAAACTAAAGCAACAGTCTGGGTGCAAAACACATCACATGTTTTGTGTAAAGGAGGCTTTTACAATAATTGAAATGATTTTAAACATAGAAATAATCTAGTTTAAAATCCTCAACACTAGATTTAAGTTAAAAGCTCTCCGCTTTCTTGATCAATCAACAAAAGATACTAAGTAATAAGGAACTGAAAAGGAAGTCTATCTTTACACCTGCACTTTTAAATATATCAAGTTTTTAACTACTAATCATCATCTTGGTAGCTACCTTTAAGTCAACTTCCTTTTCAGAGCTAAAAAGTTGCTTAAACTTGAAACTCTACTTGACTGTTCATTCATTTCTGGTTTTTAGTTCTCATAGCCTTTTTTGGAAGTACAGATACATTATTAAGTCAAAGATAGTTTTTGTCAGTCTTGATTATACCCAAGTGGTTTTAAGCCGATTTGTATTAGAATTTTTCATCAAAACTTTTATTTGCTTGTTTTTAACATTTTAGCTATGTGCAACTCATTTGACTGTAGGTGGAATTTTTAATGCAAGCTTGTAAATAGCTATATTGTATCATTGTTGTATGAATAATACACTTAGCATATATACATACTAATGTAGAGACTATTTTGAATTGTGTGGGTCTTGTTTTGACAGTTTCATCCTTAAGTTCTGTTTACCAAACAGCTTAATAATCTGATAACATTGTCTATAAGGGCCTTAGGAATAAGATAAACGTGTTATAATCTTCTTAAATAATTGATCAACATAACTTCAGTTGAATTACTGGAATTCTCAGCATACATTTCTGGACCTATAATCTAGTCTATACCAATGTTTTAAACATTAAACTTAAAACTCAGGGGAAAAAGGTTCCTCAACTTGAGATCTTCTCTCCAGATCTCCATTCTTTGGAGTTTCCATGAGTGTGACCTGAAGAACTTGGAACCATTGAAATTCAAATGTAGGTAGGTAAGTGTTCACACCAGCGCATGCGTTGATTGCCTTATATCTTTGTATATGCATCTGTATTGCACCCCCTCAGTGCCTTTCTTCTTCTTCCTCCCCATAGATCATGTAGGGCCTGTATCATCTTGATATTAATTTTGTAAATCTGTATCTTGGTCAGTATTTGTCTGTGATGTGTGTCAGGAACAGTTGAAAAAAGTCTTCAGATGTTTATGACGTTGTTCTGTCTAAAGACTGTCTTTCACATCTAAGTGTTTGTTATGTTTGGGCCTGGGTTGCATTTTCGTGAATTGCTGTGTTTCTTGAGCTCTGATAACATTCCCTTGGAGTTGCTGGTATTCACTGAGGGATGCAAAAGCCTTAGTCTTGCAATTGTTTCACTTACTCTCAAATGAGTCTAGAGAACAAGAGCTAGTTATGGTTCTAAGAATTTCTTCCTGTTAGTCTTTCATTTAAAAGTCATACTCCTGATAACATTCAAGATAGCATGAGTGTCAGCTATTAATCTTTAAAGAACATTCATAAGCTTTCTTTTGGCAATAAAAAAAATAGACAATCAAGCGAATTATTTATTTTTATCAAGAATTAGTACCAATATATCCCACACAAGTAAGACCCCTACTTAGTCCAAAAAAAACCTCACCACCTACTGAATAGTGATATAATAAATTGTAACTGAAATAAGTAAACAAACTAAATCTGGAATATTCTTTTAGGCTGAAGTAGTCTTTCCTACTCGGATAAGCAAGATGAGATGTTCAGGCTTTATTAGTGTAATTTTCTCAAAATATCTGAGCACCAAAGCTTAGGATTACTACCATGCATTTAATTTTAATTTTAATTTTTTCTCTGATCACTTCTGCTAAAGCACATCATTAAACTTCAGAATGTTGTACATGCTCCCACCTCCAAACTGGTCTTTTTTAAAAAATAGGTAATCCTTTGACAGTGGTTCTTAAACTTTTGGTCCCAGGATCCTTTTAGATGCCTAAAAATTATTAAAGACCTCAAATGACTTTTGTTCATGTATATGGGTTATATCTTTCAATATTTTCTGAATTAGAAATCAAAATGTAGAGTTTAAAAAATGATTTAGCAGTATGTTTTAAAACAACAGTAATCCCATTGTATGTTAACAGATAAAACATTTTTCTGAAAAATGTTTTCAAAAACAATTGCTGCAGAGATTAGCACTTTATTTACCGTATGTGATGGTGAAAGAGTACGGTGGCTACTAGCACAATTTGGTGCCGTTGCCTGGGTTCGAGCTCAAGTGACAGCAGTTTGACTCATGACTGTTTTTACGCCATCAGTGCAAATGTGAAAATGGAAAATAAAACCTTGGCATGTTTATGAAAATAGTTTTGATTTTGTGATCCTCTGAAAGGGTTTCAGGGACACTTTGAGACACTAGGATGCCTCTTTGTCTATAAAACGAAAATTTGCATCAACCTGTTTGAGTAAAGGTTTTTTGTTTTGTTTTTTTCCTTCCTCTGTTCCTTCATTATAAAAGAATGACTTACCTGCAGTCAGTATGAATAAGCTTTAGAATTATTTGAGTTTGGTTACTGTTTTAGTTAGCATTATAGAAGTGAATGTAAAAGAAAGCATCCAATTGGTCCAAAATGAAACATCCAATTGGATAACAATGTATTTTTCTCTTGTGTCTGGTATGTGTGTTGTATGTGAGTATATAATCTCTGGCTCCTTGGTAGCTATAAAGCACATTTTCATGAAGCAACATGATTTTCAGAAATTATGGTGATACACACCGTATGCCATTTGACTGTGCTACTTTTCTCTTGCCACAATTTCAAATATTACTACTTCAGTTTGTATGTGAAAGACTGTATTAAGCTTTGCAGCATTTCTTTTTGCCCTTCTTTCCCCTGGAACCAAAATATATGTAAAAGCAGTCCAAAAAAGTAGAGATGCCAGGTTGGAGAACATGAAGAGCATTGTCTTCTAAGTGGTATTCTGTTATCTCCTTCACAAAATGTGTTATATCCTCTGAGGTCCCTGGACTGTTGGACTTTTATAGTTTGTACCAACAGAACTGAGGGGGTGTGTGATGCTTACATATAGGCAGGCATATAGTGGAGTTTGATTCACATTCAATGCATGCGCTAGTGCTCACGCTTACGTACCTGAAATTTAATGATTCAACAACTCTGCAATATTTGACAAGGTAGTCAAAATAAATAAACAAATGAAATGCTTCTAAAGAACCAGGATCTGCAGAGGTGATCCACTAATAAAGAACTCTACTGGTAAGTAATCAAAATAATTTCTAACTTGAAAAGTCCCTTGGTGCATGGTCATTATAAGTGCTATAACCATAATGCAAGTATTCTGCCAATATATTATACAGACAAAAGACTCCGCCCTATAGGTATTTTGCCTGTAAGTGTTGTGAATCATTAATTGCTGAATTGTATATTCAGAAAAAATATTGAATATCAAAAGTATAAATACAAATCATTTAATCAAATGCATTGTGTTCTTTAATTTTTATCTCCTTTTAGAATAGACTTCATAATTCCAATGCAAGATTTGCAATTGTTTAAACTATTTGAAGTCTAGATGTAGCCTTCCCTTTTTTTATGTTTATTTTTTATTCTTGTTTTGGTAATAGGCCCCTTTCTAGTATAGATGGGGCCCCATAACCAAACCAGGTAATTATCTGTAATTACCCAGTTATCAGTTCTCAGGGACAATAAGCCACTGTTGACTGTCTCACTCTAAAAGCAGGAAAAATTAACAACAAAGACCATCAGGCAAATAATCAACTGGCATGTAAGATAACTCAACCCTGCCTTTTCGTTCTTTACTGGTAATTACCCACCCACCTCCCTATCTACATGTTAAGAACTATAAAGAGTAATAAGGAGATTAGCCAACCAACCCCAAGATGGAATTGGAACTATGAGGACGTGTGTTTTGTAAGGAACTGAGTTTTATCTTTAGGTCGCAAATAGGTAACTGGAAAGAATATGGGGAAAATTATTAACTTGAAAATGTCATACAGTCTTAGAAGAAAAATTTTAGAACAAGCATTCCTATAAATTTAGATAACTAGTTATTGATAGGTCATAGTGTTGTATATAAACATGAATATGTGTGTGTCTTAGTTTATTCTGAAAGGCACTACTTTAGGTTTTCATTTTGATTCATTTACCTTCAACTTTGCTACAGGTATTGTATTATCATTGTCCATGAAGAACCCTTGTGGAAATCCAAGACATGTTTAATACTTAAAATCAATTCGCTGCTTAGAAAAAGAAAGCAGACAGTGATGAAAAAGCCATGTTAGCCTCATTCTCTTCACCTCTCAAGCCAGATTTTCCTCTCTTACTGAGATGATCTGTCACCATAATTAAATAATACTTTAAAAATAAAAATATTTCTTTCTTGTTAAACTGCATTCCTTCCTAGCAGTCATCAAAGAATACTCTGCTTGCAAATACTTATAACCAATAATTTTTGTGTATTTATGACATACTCTTAATTTTTTATCAAAACTGCTTCTAAAGGATTCTAAGATTTTTGTCTCTTTCTTGGTCTTTATTAAACTTGGCATTCTTCCTATTCTTTGATTTCCTGTAATGCAAATATCACTGTCTAACTTTCTCACTCAAAAACCAATGGTAACCTTTATTTATATTTCTTAAGAGCCCATTTTTAAAAACTAGTGATTTGATATACTCTTTAAATTATTTTCATTTCTAAATTTCTTTTGGTCATTGGAAAGATTCAAAACTCAACTCTTCTGAACTAATGTGTTTTAAACGTTTAAGATATGAATATACTTCATTTTCTTCTACCATGATTCAGATAACATTGCATTTACAACAGAGATAATAAGAGGTGTTTTCTTCTTACTGATGTTCATTTGACATATGAACACTTCCCTTTTTTTGTTGTTGTTGTTTTTTTTTTTTACAGATTCTCTTCAAGCTCAGCTTATCAATATGGGTGTTATTCCTACCTTAGTGAAATTATTGGGCATCCACTGCCAAAATGCAGCTCTTACAGAAATGTGTCTTGTTGCATTTGGAAATTTAGCCGAACTTGGTAAGTCTTAGTCATGAACCACAAACATAATTAACTTATTCATGCTCTTATAGTAACTTTTCCTTTAGATGTGAAGAACCTGGACATTCACTTAAATTGAGTTTTTTTTTTAAAGCATTTGAGATATTTGCTTCAATATTTAAAAAAGAAAATTCAATTAGATCTTAGGATTGTATTGTTCATAGTTGGAGCTACTTTGCTTCCCTGGTTATTTTATGTATTAAGGTTTAAAGTTGACTGAGCTCAGTGGCTCAGCCTGTAATCCCAGCACTTTGGGAGGCCGAGGCAAGTGGGCTGCCTGAGCCCGCGGGTTCAAGACCCACCCAGCAACTTGGTGAGACCTTCTCTCTACAATAAATTTTTAAAAATTAGCCAGGTATGGTAGCACACACCTGTAGTTCCGGCTACTTGGAAGACTGATGTGGAAGGATCGCCTGAGCCCAGCGGGTCGAGGCAGTGGTAGCCGTGAGCATGCCACTGCACTCCAGCCTGGGCGACGGACTGAGACTCCAACTCAAAAAAAAAAAAGGTTTAAAGTTTACATTGTACATCATTTAATAGAGTTGAATATTTAAACTTATTTCCACTTAAGTATTTTTATATGAGGGATGGTCTTAAATCAACAATCGTATGTCCAGAGCAAAAAGAAGACACTGTAATTTACTACATACTATATAAATTGTATACTTACCAAGTAAAGAGAAATCTAGCAAACTAAAGTTCTTCACCTTCTTCACAAAATCTAGAAAAATGACGGGGGACATTTAAAAAAAATTTATATATACATAAATGAATGTATTTGTAACAGCATTAGAAAACAAAATGTGTGACATCTGTGAAAATCAGAAGGCAGGCAGAACCAGACCAAGGTTGGAAACATCCTAGTCATGATGAAGAAGAGGACTGAGGACCTATGTTATGTATTACCCTTTTTTTGAGTTGGTGTCTCACTGTCACTCAGACTGAAGTGCAGTGGCACAATCATGGCTTACCGCAGCCTCAACTTCCTAGGCCAAAGTGATCCTTCCACCTCAGCCTCCCAAGTAGTTGGGACTACAGACATGTGCCACTGTGCCCTGCTAATTTTTTAATTTTGTGTAGCGATGAGGTCCTCACTATGTTGCTTAGGCTGGTCTCAAACTCCTGTGCTCAAGCAGTCTTCTCACCTCAGGCTCTCAAAATGCTGGGATTATAGGTGTAAGCCTTCATACTCAGCCTATTATCCCCATTTTATAAATAAATAAAACACCAAAACTCTAATCTTCGTTCTTCTAACTTAAAGCTCATGTTTCTACCCACTACACTGCACATTAAAATCTTGGTTTAAATATTTTTGTTTTATCTTTTTTGAGCTAAGGGAATAGGGACTGTTTATCAAAGATATTTACTAAAAGACATTCAGTGGGTTGTATTCTCGTGAATGTTTCTCATCTTCTGCTTTTCTTCTTTTTCTTTCTAGTCTGATTAACATTTTTTTCTGTCATTCAAGTGAGACCAAGAATGAAAAACATTAATTTAGTATTTCATAAAAGTATTCTTTTCCTTTATTAAAATGGAATGTAGGAGTTTCTATTAAGTACAGTTGGTAGAAATAAAACAAATCATGTTATAATCCCATACTGATAGTGTCATCTATGTAACAGAAACATGATTGGTTCAGATCTCTCTTGTCAAACTTAAAGAGTACATTTCCTTTACTTTTACATTTTAATACAGTTCTAGAACGTAATGTTTCTAGAACAGCACTGTTCAATGCAGTAGTTATCAGCCTTGTGGCTAATGAGCATTGAAACATAAGTAGTCTGAATTGAGATGTGTTCAATATAAAATACACAATGGATTTCGAAGACTTAGTATGAAAAATATTTAAAATATCTCACCAATATTTTTATATTGATTATATGTTGAAATAATAATTTGAATATATTGGGTGGAATAAAATATTAATTTAATTCCACCTGTTTTTACTATATCTACTAGTAGAAAATTTAAAGTTATGTATATGGTTTCATTTTTGGCTTTCATTATATTTCTGTTGGACAGTGGTACTGTAGGAAATACACTGTACAACAAAGTCATCCTTCACTTCATGAAGGCTCCTCCCCTCTTGAAGTTTTTGGAGTGGGCACAGAAGAAAGCAAAGGCTAACTCACCTAACCTTAAGAAAAATCCTGTACCAAGCAAGGAAATTTTAGTCATCCTTGGGTAGGCTGTGCTGTAAAAGAGCTTATATAACTGCAGTTACTTGCCAAGGACCGTTTCTTTCATTCCTTTTATGGTTGTGTGTCTAAATCTTGTAAATACTCCAGCTTCAAGAGCTGTGCAGAACTCCTGCTTAACCTCAAAGGAAAGGAGTTAAGGTTTTTGTTTGGTATACTTCAATAAACTATCATCATCCATTTTTTAAAATGAGAGTCAAGGATAAAGCATTGGTCGTTATTACCGCTTCTGGTGAGTGAGTATAACAAGAGCTCTGGTAATAAAAGAGGGTGGGCCTTGAGAAAGGTCAGTCACGGGAGTCATATTTTACAATAAAAGAACATCCTGGGTCTGTATTAAACTTTACTCACCTTTACAGCAGCCCTAAGAAGTAAATTGGGCCTAATCCTTACAGGTAATCCAACCCTGTGATTTATTTAGTAGTAAATAAATTTAAGATCATGCTTATATACTAATATTCTGAGAGGGAAATTGGTGAAAGGCAATTCATGTATTTATCTAAATTACATAGACAAATAACTTACATATTTGGACCCTTAAGTTATTCAGTATGTGAATAGTGGCATATGTCTTGCTGTGCTGAAGACATTGTAATATAAACATAAGATATTAACATTAAACATAAGATATTAACATTTCTCCAAAAGTAGCTCACAGAAATTCAGATTGTAAATTGCTTATTTTAAGGCAGTAGTTTTCAAACTGTTTGGACTGTGGCCCATCCTAAGAAATGTATCTTATATTACCACTTATTATATAACATACCTGACACTAAACAATACTTATTATCCTTACATATTCAGTGCACTCTGATATAGTTTGTATTCTTTTTTCTTTAAACTGGTCATAATCCTAAATTGATTACATAGCTTATTAGTGGATCTCAGTTTGGCATTTGAAAAATACAGCCTTGTAGGATTTCTATTATTTGTGAATCATTTGAAAAACAGTTTTTTGTACTAGAGAAAAATTTTTTTTGATGTATGGTCTGTTTAAAAGAGAACTTGAATTCTCACACAGCATCTTTAAGTGATAATTCAAATACTGTTATTTCTGATTTTATTATCTATAGTTAGTCTTACAGTGTATATAATATGTGTAGCTTGTTTATTATGAATTTTATTAACACATTTGGTTTATTCAGACTTTAATTAGGGTCTTAAAATTTTAATGACTGTGACAAAAATTCTTAATGATTATGTTTGCCTTGCTGAGTTTTCATAAGATTTTTTCTTAGAGAATAAATATATACCTACAAGCTGAGGTTTTAAAGTTCCCATAATGTGCGCCATGGCAGCCTGTACTTTCTAAGCAGTGAGATTTACAGAGCCCTGTGGATTCCAAAGATGCCTGCAAAAGTGGTATTGGCAGAGTAAAAAAAAAAAAAGAACGCTCTAATATTTAATTCAATCATTTTACTCTTTGGGAGAAAAGGTTAAAAGTTTGCCAACAGCTAAAAACCCAGAAATATTTGCCCTACAGCTTTCTCAGTCAGAGGTTCATCTCTGTTAACCAACCCTTTTTAAACATAACCTTTTAGATTGCCAAAGTTATCAACCATCTCCCTCTTATAAATTACTTTCTAGTCTTATACATCTTTTGGGGATGTCAGTGGTTAGTGCTTGGCACATTTATTAAATGAGTGATAATATGAGTGACCACATCAGTACAATACAATAATATCAGTAGCACTTGGGAATTGGAAGTTTTGATTAGGCAAATGAAAAAGGAAAAATAATATGGGGACAAAAACAGCATAGTATACTGAGGGGAATCCTGGCCTGCCAGGGGAGATATGATGTGAGTAGAGAGTGACAAAGGCTACGTTGCCTACCTTGCTGTTTTTTGTGGCATGCGGGGAAGATATGCCACCGAAAAACTGCTTCCAAACACTTTGATATGAGTTGCCTGTGTTAAGATATCAGCTTTATCTGGGAGGTTGCATAGACCTCTGGTCAGCCTAGTCTCCGTCAACCAATAATTAAAAGATAGATGTGCATCCAGTTTTTTTCAGTACAGGGTTCATACTCTAATTTCAGCTGTTACTGCCCTACCCCATTTTGAGAAAGAAAGGATAAGACAGATATAGTTCTTTATTTACTAAGACTTCTAGTTTTTTAATATCACGAGTCAGTTATGCCCATGTAATAGGTTACACATCAACAGAAATTGGAACATGTACACCCTAGAATAATTTTTCTCCTTTCTCTGTGAGCTTTCTTGGCCAGGAGTTAACAAGTATTTTTATTGACTCAGTAACTATCAAGTGTTTGAAATTCATGTCATGCACTTCTAAATATGACATATTACTAAATGCTAGAGTTACTTTTTGTCAAAAATGTTTTTAATAAAAATGTTAAATAATATAAATTTGTGTGATTTTAATGACTAGTGATGAAATATTATAGTTTAAAGCTGAAATAGAAGATAATTTTTAAAAACAAGAAAAAAATAATTTAATGAATTAGCTAAAAGAGCTTTATGTACTTGCTTCTGAGGAAGAAATGTAGGAGAGGGAACTGTAGTGTGCTGGTAATGTTATCATCAGGCAAACTCTTTAAAGCCATGTATGGTTTTGATAAAAATAAAACCTTAGAAAGTGAGGCTTCTTGCTAAAGGTCTGTTGAGGATTCATGCCATTTAATTCAGAATAATGTCCAAATCATACTTCATGCTGTCTTCTCACTCTATTCACCTGCAGGATTAAGTACAGGTTTTGTTTTTAAATTCCTGTGTTAATAATGGTGCTTTGTTTCCTTGTATTGGCAAATAGGGTCTGAATGATACAGTGGCAATGATTTTATTTCAGTTTAACAAATGTTTAGAGGAATAGAATATGGATTGGAAGGAAAAGAATGCTAAAACTATTATTTTTAAAAAGAGAAGAGTAAGAACATGTAACTAAATGAGTGATGATGTCTTTATACTTCATCTGTGATTTTGTTTCTGAACCTCATTTCATTTGGAAAATTCTGTGAAGCTGAGGAACAACAACCAGACATGTTCAGGAGATAAGTCATCTCTATTTCAATCAAACTGACCCCCTTCTAGGGTGAGGTATGCTGACAGTTGCCGAATATAATCTCTGAGGGCTTAGACAGCTTGCTGGAAAAGATATCCTACTTTTACTTTTTTCCCCTCTTGACATATGAAGTAAGAGCTAAACTTCTACTTTTTAATGACACTGAAGAATTGTACTTAAAGTCTTGGAGTAGATTTTCATCATTTTGGTATACATCTATTGGTGTATGCACCAAAACAGTGTAATAGAAAGCAAATCAAAATTGTATTAAACTATCTTAACATGTCTTTTAAAATTGAATTTGCTATATATCTTATATTAACACAAGAGATTTACCAGAGACTAGAGAGCAGAATCTAATTCTCATATTCAGTTACTTATGCATTTATTTACTCATTCAGTTATAAGTTTATTTCAAATACCTGTTTTGTAAGAGGAACTATCCTGTGCATAGTGTTTGTGGTGGCTGTAACAGTATATATACATTGTCTCTGCCATTAAAAAGCTTATAGTTTAGTGGGTAAGATAGACATTTATTTTTTAAATAATTTACAAATAAATTAGCATATAATTACAAATTATTATAATTGCTAGCATGAGAAAATAATGGAGTAAGGCAAAGGACTAATTTAAATTAGAGGTTTGACTCTAGGTAAGAGCATTTTCAGTCATTATTTCAAAATATCTACCTTATATATGCAGTATACAAATTGCTTTCTCAGGTAGCTGCTGGACGATGTCTCCAACAAAACAAAACAAGTGAAGGAGAAAAGACATAGATAGAGTCATTCAATACAGGAAGGAGGATAAATGATCCATCAAGATATGATACAGAGGGAGTCCAGGGTGCCAGCTGTGCCTCTAAACATAGACCAGGATAGATTGGATTTGGTTAGCATTCTCTGAAAGAAACTTCACCTAGAAAAATTAAAGAATACCTCATGCAACCAAAGAAATTAAGAGGAGAGAAATAGAATGGATTTTGGTTGTATTTTGGAGAAAGATTGTTGGACCCTGGTGACTCACTGGATGTGGAAGTTGAGTGAAAACAAGTGAACAGTGAATCCTAGATTTCTTACTGTGTGGATAGATAGAGGAAGTGTTGTTCATTTACAGGACCGAGGAAGAACAGATTTCAGGGTATACCAAAAAGTTCCATTTAAGCATTGAGTTTAGGATGCTAGAGAGATATTCAAATAGAGATGTCAAATGGGCAGTTAAATAAATACCCCGGGGTGTAGAACAGGGTTAATGATGTAATTGTGTAAATATCAACACAGAAATGCTGTTTGATGCCAGGAAAGAGAATCAGATTACCTAAGATGAGAATAAGGACCGAGAAGGTAAGAAAGCCAAGGGCAAGTCCCAAGGAACTGGAATTTATAAAGGTCTGGTAGAAAAGGAAGAATAATCACAGGAGATTGCAGAGTATAGAGATGGACCAAAACTAGTTTGAAGTGGGTTAAGAAATGCATGTGAGTTGAGATAATGGAGGCAGTGTATGTAAACAATGTTACCAAGAAATGTGTTTGTAAAAGTGAAAGAGATTGAATGGTAGTTAAAGAAAGCAGTACAGTAGAGGGAAGGTGTTGGTTTTTAATATTTTTTATGTGGGAAACACTAAAGTATATATGAAGGCTGTGATTGATGGTGAGGCTCTAGAATAATGAGAAACTGGAGATGCTGAAGAGGGAAAAGGAAATGAGATTCCAACTACTTAGGAAGAATTGGCCTTCAGTACTAGGCATGTCAGGACTACTTTAATTATACTAAAGATAAGATGATAAGTCATTTAATTCCGCCATGTAAAATACGTTATGAGTATGTTTTTTCTTTGACTAAATGCCTGGAAACTATGAATTTATGACTTAGTAATCTTAGTGTTGCTATGGTTACCTATATGTTATGCTTGTAAATTTTTTTAATAGCCTCAAATATAATTGACTGAGAACATTTTCTCTTAAGGCTTAGACATTTTTTTCTTTTCAGGATCATTAAAAATAGATTTGATTGCTTCTGTGTTTTAGGAGTGGTTGTATTTGTCGTAATGATATAAAGTGAGCAAGTATTGAAAGTAATGGAAAAATAATTTCTGGGTTTAATTTTGTTTGCTTACTCTTACTTTTTTTTTTCCTTTTCTTTTTAAAAGAGTCAAGCAAAGAACAGTTTGCCAGTACAAACATTGCTGAAGAACTGGTAAAACTCTTCAAGAAACAAATAGAACATGATAAGAGAGAAATGATTTTTGAAGTTCTTGCTCCATTGGCAGAAAATGGTAAGAAAATTAATGCACTTTTTGATTTTCAGTCATGTATACTTTAAATTTTTTTCTAATATTATTTAATTACCAGCTATTTAACTTCCAAACCATTCTTTGTTTTATTAGGGATATGATAATTTTTATCTTGGGTATCTTTAGCTTCAGCTACATTATCTTTTCTATAACTAATATATACATTGGCCCAAGCAACTTTCCAAGTTCCTTTTATTTTAAAATCTTAACAAAGGTACTTCTGTAGCTTTCTTGTGCCATTCTGGAAAAAACAGCTGAAAGGCTGGATTCTTCTTTTGTACTCTTATAAGGAAAAGGAGATGGAAGTTGGGAGCCTGAGACCTGTCAACAGTGAGGTAAACCACTGTCTTCTTTGGGCAAAAACACCTTAAGGGATGCACCCTAGTAGTAACAGTGAATCAGAGTAAATAAACTGTCCCATATAAATAATTTTCAAATACAATGTCTAGTACATAATCAAAGAGGACTGAAACATGAGGAGACAAACCACACTGCAAGAAAGAACAGGCAACAATAGCAAATCTCCAGATACTGGAATTATTAGACATGGACTCAAAACAAGTATGCTTATTGTGCAGAGACTTAAAGGAAAGCTTAAAATTTTTAGAAGGAATCTAGCAACAGTATATTTAAGAAACAAATGGAAATTTCTGAATTGAAAAATACAATCAAATTCAGGAATCCAGTGGGTAGGTTTAACAGCAAATTTGATAGATATAGTTGAATTACAGAATCAGTGAACTGGAAATAGATTGGAAAGAAATCCAGAATGAAGTATAAAGAAAAAAAGAGCCAATTTACATAAAAGAGAATAAGAGATACAGAGGACAAAGAAGCTCTTGTATACATTTTTTGGAGTCTCAGAAGGAGAGGAGAGATGGGGTGGTGGCATGCAGAGGCAATATCTGAAGAAATTTTGGCAGATAATTTATCAGGAATTAAGAAAGATGTTAAAGTTTCAAGAAGCCTAATGAACCCAAAGCATGAGAAACAAAAGAAATCTACATTTCATACTGAAATGTAGAAAACCAAGGACAAAATCTTAAAAGTAGCCAGAAAAAAATACATTACTTTCAAAGGAGCAACAGTTCCTTTGTTGGGTGACAACTAACTTTCAACAGCAACAATGAAAGCCAGATGTATAAATTGTTTGTCAGATAGATACAAGGAAAGCTATATAAATGCAGGGGAAAATAAAGACCAAAAATACTATTAATACTCTAGTACTATATTTTAAAATTAATCATACAAAATTTCAGTTATTCTGAAAACATTAAGCAGTTTAATATTTGAAGCACTATCAATATAATTTATTGCCTTGAAACATTCAAGGGGAGAATGTTTTTATGATCTTCCCAGATTCATAGAAAGCATTTGATAATATTAACTGCTTTATGATTTTTAAAAACTTTTAGGAAAACAGTATTAGTAGAGCAGGTCTTTAGTCTGAAAAAGGGTATCTACCAGTTTACAGAAAACATCACACCCAGAGGTGAAATAAAAAGCATTCACTTTGAGATTAGGAACAAGAAAGAAAGGAAAAGACACAGAAAAGAAAGCAATAAAACATTTTATTCATAGATAATATGATTATGCTCAATTCAAAGTAATCTATAGATCAATTTTATAAATCAGAATTTAGTTAAGTCCCTGGCTAAAAAAAACAAAACAAAATAAAATATTAAAAATAAACTTTTTAGTCCTTTTGGCCAGTACTGCCATCTTCTAGTAGTTCACCAAAATGACAAACACAAAGGAAAAGAGGAAAGACAGCTGATATATGCTCTCTAGGCCTTTTAGGTGACATGGAGTTGTTCCTTTGGCTGCATAACACACAAATCTACAGGAAGGGTGATGTAAACATTAGGGAATGCATACTGTTCAAAAAAGAATCCCCACAAATGTTACCATAGGAAAGAAAACCAGAAGAGTCTACAGTGTTACCCAGCATGCTGTTGGCTTTGTTAAGGGCAAGATTCTTGCCAAGAGAATTAATGTGGGTATTGAGCATATTAGGCCCTTTGAGAGCTGAGATAGCTCCTTGTATTGTGTGAAGGAAAATGATCAGGAAAACAAGGAAGCCAAGAAGAAAGGCACCAGAGTGCAACCCGCTCCACCCAGAGAAGCACACCTTGTGAGAAATAATGGAAAGGAGCCTGAGCTGCTGGAAACTATTTCCTATGAATTCATGAAATAATAGGTATTTCAAAACAAAACAATCTCCAGACTGTAAACACACACACACACACACACACACACACACACACACACAGAGTTTACCATAGTATTAAAATAAATGCAGTACCTAAGAATGAATTAATAAAAGATGTGTAAGACCTCTGGAAGGAAACTACAGAAAGTCATTGAGAGAAATTAAACCAAAATTTCTTTTTGAACAGTAAATGTCTTGATGTCTAAGATAGAAGAGTATCATCATGGCCTTGGAGTACAGAAGGTTTTCTTAAGTCACAAAAATTTCTAATCATAAGTAAAAAGATGGATATGTTTGGTTACTTTTAAAGTAAAAACTTCCATTTTCTTTTTTTTTTTTTTTTTTTTTTTTTTTTTTGAGTTGGAGTCTCACTCTGTCGCCCAGACTGGAGTGCAGTGGCCGCTCCCGGCCACCGCAGCCTCGACCTGCTGGGATTCGGCGATCCTTCCGCCTCTGCCTTCCGAGTGGCCGGAACTACAGGCGCACACTACCTCGCCTGGCTGGTTTTTGATTTATTGTAGAGATAGAGATGAGGTCTCGCCAAGTTGCCCAGGCGGGTCTCGAACCCGCGGGCTCAGACAATCCACTCACCTCAGCCTCCCAAGGCGCGGGATTACAGGCTGAGCCGAGCTAGTTTTTGATGTATTGTAGAGATGAGGTCTC
>CAUYQG010168594.1:0-58116 GCA_963574415.1 Tarsius wallacei | reverse complement strand
TCAGCTCTGATTTCTAGCTGTCTTCTCAGGCTGGTAAATTTGTTCACAGTTAGGGTCAGTTGCCCCTGGCCTGCTGTGAAGGGCAGTTCAGGTCACCACCCAGTTCACCACTGGCCAGTTCACCACTCAAATCTGGCCTGTTTTTCAAGCTTGTTTATCCAGTTTTGGTGTTATTACCTTGAATCGCCACAGGTGGTGCTATCTCGTCATTCCAGATGGTCTTTATCTCAGCCGCTGGTCCCAAGGGGGATGGAGGGGACATCCCAGAGATGGGAGCTTGCCTTGGGGCACATGGGAGGAGACCCAGGGCCTGGCAGGACATCATGGTGGCAGTAGAGACAGCAGAGATCTCAGCAGATCTTGCTTGCAGGGACTTCAAGGTCTGAAGTCTTGGATCCCCTCAAGCACGGGTGGTGCGATGTGTAATGGCTGCCATGGAGACATGGCAGCTGGCAGCTGCTCTGTCTGCGGCTTCAGGGGCTGTCCAGACCAAAGTGATGCTTCAGCGGTGGCGATGGCTGAGCTCCTGTGAACAGCAGGCTGCTGACGATGGGATTCGCAGCTGCCGGGGAGAGAGCCGGAGACCTTCTGCATTCTACTTTGTGGAGGGTTTCATAGACCAGGCTTCTCTGTCACCATCTTCTCCCTTCCCCCTCTGAATGTTCTGAATTACATGACTCATTTGCAAGTGGTAAGTCAACCTTGCTTCCTGGAATGCATCCAACTTGTTTCTGATGGATTATCCTTCTTCTATATTGCTGGTATTTACCACATACTTTAAAGTATACTTTATATACTATGTACCATAAGTGTATATAATTTTAATTATTTACAAATGTTTTATTTAGGCAATTGCATATTTGCCTATGAGGGCTATCGGCCTGACATTTTCTTTCCTTCTAATGTCTTTGTCAGGTTTTGTTATTGTGTTATTCTGGTCTCATAAAATGAGCTGGAAAGTAGACTCTTCTTTTCTATTTTCTGGAAAAGTTTGTGTAAATTTGGTAAAAAAAAAAAAAAAAGAATTTGCTAGTGGCATTCTTCTAGATTTGGAGGATGGATTTAACTACAAATTCAAGCTCTTTACTAAAAACAGTATTCTGATTTTCTGCTTCTTTTAGAATCTGCTTTTGGTACATTGTATTTCTCAAAAGAATTTTATATACATTGAAAAGTGTGTATAGAAATATGCCATGATATGACTAAAAGTTGACAAAACATCTAGGATTACTGAATGTAATTTTTATTGCATATTTCAATGTGTTCTGTCAATGAACTGGCAATGTTTGAAAGAGTAAAACAACAACAAAAATGTAATTAATAAATTATTACATACTTATTTCATAAAATTTCTTTTCTCGCCTTCTTTTCAATGAAGTCACTAGTTGTGCTTTCATAATTTAAAATTTTACATAATTTGTATTCTATTCATATTAATACCAAATGAAGCAAATTTTCTTGTCTTTGTAGTTATTAGATTGATTTTAGTTAATTCCATTAGATTGAGGCAGTAGCAAGTGGACTTGTTAAGAAAAAAAATTTTTTAAATTCTTAGATTCAGAAATGAGCCACAAATTTGACTTACAAGCACACAGACACACACACACACACACACACACACACACTATATTGGGTCATTTGATATTATCTTTATCACAAACTATATATTATATAAATTATATATAATAAAATATCTTAATTTTAATTATATATCACTTAAAATGTGAGTTTTGCCATTTATATCTATATAGTATTTCAGGTTTTCTTCCAAAATTTTAAGTTTTTGGATGCTATGAAAAAATTGGAAAATAACGATTTTATTTCTCAATTCATTTAATTCTTTTCAATTAAGAGTGTATTCTAGCCGGCCTCGGTGGCTCAGCCTGTAATCCCGTGCCTTGGGAGGCTGAGGTGAGTGGATTGCCTGAGCCCGTGGGTTCAAGACCTGCCTGGGCAATTTGGTGAGACCTCATCTCTACAATAAATCAAAAATCAGCCGGGTGTGGTGGCGCACCTGTAGTTCCAGCTACTTGGAAGGCTGAGGTGGAAGGATCGCCAGAGCCTAGCAGGTTGAGGCTGTGGTGGCCGGGAGCGGCCACTGCACTCCAGTCTGGGCAACAGAGTGAGACTCCAATTCAAAAAAAAAAAAAGAGTGTATTCTATAAGAGTGTAAATCTTTAATGGACAGAAAAATCTGGAAAATCTCTATAGAAATGAATCTTGGAATTTTTGAGTGAATTTTTTCCATTTTAGTCAAATAAATATTTCATTTTTTATTTAATTCCCTTGTATTTTATTGGAATATAACATCTTCTACCAATTTTGCATGCAATTTCTTTGTTGTTCCAACTTTTTCTTTCTTTATTTTTTTTTTTTTGAGTTGGTGTCTCACTCCGTTGCCCAGACTGGAGTGCAGTGGCCGCTCCCGGCCACCGCAGCCTCGACCTGCTGGGCTCCGGCGATCCTTCTGCCTCAGCCTTCCGAGTAGCCGGAACTACAGGTGTGTGCTACCACGCCCGGCTAAGTTTTTTGATTTATTGTAGAGATGAGGTTTCGCCTGCCCAGGCGGGTCTCGAACCCACGGGCTCAGGCAATCCACTCACCTCAGCCTCCCAAGGCGCGAGATTACAGACTGAGCCACCGAGCCCGGCTTGTTCCAACTTTTTATCATGAATATTTTTAGACACACAGCAAAGTTTAAAGAATTTTCAGTAAACACCTATATACCCACAACCTTGGTCCTACTTTTTACTATAGTTGGTTTTGTATATATTTATATATCAGTCTATCTCCTATGCATTCATCAATTCATCTTATTTTTGATGTATTATAAATTACAGATGTCAGAAGAATTTCTCCTAGATATCTCATCTCATTGCATTGTATTTGATTTTAGAAATACTTTCTTAAACATTTTTAACAATTTTAATACTTTTAAAAGTGAAATCACCAAAGCAGAACATGTTAAGATAATATTAATAACCCAGTAAGCAGCAATTTATACTAAATATAACTATGAATGGCACAATTCAAAATTAAATTCATTTCAGCCAAAAACCACAATGAGCATTTTTTGTTTGCTGATTTTCATGTTGTTTTTAACTGCTCTAATGCAGTTCTATTTAAGCAAAGTTAAATCTAATTTTTTAAAGCATTTCATTAATATTCTTACCTTATGTCCAAAAGTGGTCATATTATATGTTTAATTTATAGAGATGTTCCCTTTTGGGCTGATGCAAGAAATATCATAATCATTGAATTGTTCTGAAGTACGCCATTGACTTCCCTATAGTTGAGACTATGTCTCTTTGGTAACAATTTCAAATGAGATACCTATATGACCCAAGAATGTCTTTTGCTCTCTGACCAATATTTTGGTTATATCTTTTCCTTTGACAACTAATGGTTGATAGTGGTTCTACACTCTCATAGACTCCTGCAGAAAGTCTTAAAATCAGTGCTGTTGTAGTCTGTTTTCTGTTGCTATAACAGAATACAATAGACTGGATAATTTATAAAGAAATAAATTTATTTCTTATATTTCTGAAGCCTGGGAAGTCCAAGAGCATGGTGCCAGCATCTAGTGAGAGACTTCTTGTTGAATCATAACATGACTGAGGCTTGCACGGTGAGAGAACAAGTGTATGTTTATTGGCTCAGGTCTCTCTTTCTCTTATTATAAAGCTATCAGTCACATCATGGGTACCCTTCCTTGATGACCTCATCTAATCCTAATTACTTACCAAAGGTTCCACCTTCAATCAACACATGAATTTAGAGATTGCATTTCCAATATTTAAATTTAGGGGTACACACTCAACCATTGCTGTGCTGAATGCTAAAAGTTATTTTTTTAAGACTCTTTCATTTACGTTAAACCTGTCCTTTTTATAGTCATCCAAATTTTCTTTTCTTTGTTTTTTTGGCATTTCAACAACATGTGTAATAAATACTAGTTTTTAACATGATTTTTGTCCCTTGTACAATCTAGTTGAAAGGAATAATACTTGATTCAAAAATATTATGCTTGACTTTTTTCTTCACTTTGCTGCTCCTTAAATTATTAATCTAATTTTGAACTCTCTATTCGAGAGAGTAGTCATTTGTTTTATTATTTTTTAATCTTTCTTTCATGTTCACCCTTCTAGCATCAAATTCTGAAATTATCTCTACTAAGCTTATAAATGACCCATTATATTCTATAAATATTGTACTGGGAATGCTTTACAAAGCAATCTTGTGCTTATTTAATTAATTAAAGTTACTCATTCAATTGGTCATTCTACTTATAGCACATATGATTTTGTTATATACAAATGATATTTCATGTTATTTTAATCAAGAAGCTAAGTGTTTCTAGTTACAAGTAAAATCATTGGCCAAAGATAATCTTAAAGATTAGTTGTAAAACATTGTGACTACAACAACAATATGCATTCTTTGAGCCCACCATATAGAAACTACATTTTCCCTCCTCTATTGAAAAGATCTTGGTATAAAATGAAATCCTAAAATTTCTACCATGCTCAGCCAATGAGAAATCATATTTAATTTTAGCGGATTGTGTTTTGCTGGAAAAATTCTCACACTGATAATGTGATGACCATTTTTCAGGACCATCACTCAATAAATAAAACCAAACTCTCAGGTTTAATCATTCCACTCCAATTTTCTATTTTATCTCTACTGGACAAGTTGGAGTTGCAATTATTGCCTTCAGGTTGACTCTTTGTGTGATTATTGTCAAAATCAATTGTTAAATTTTTGTTTAGTAAAGATTATGAAATCATGGAGATTTCATATGACTTTATTATTAATAATCTGTGAGTTTGATAAGAAATTTTTGTTGCCCATCCTCCTTATTTTAATAAATGATTGAATATTTGTAAATAAAAATGCTTAATGTTTTGTTCACATTTCATTCAAGTCACGTTCAGTAAGAATCTGCTCATTTCTATTTTTCCAGTATTCAACTATTTAAGCAGATCTCCTTTTTGAAAACATCCTTTATATCTTTCTTATTTTTTTCCAATCTCTATTTTTGCATTTTTATTTCCATTATGTTTGTTGTTGGTTTATAAAAATGCTACTGTCTTTTGCGTGTTGATTTTTGTACCCTGAGACTTTGCCAAAGTCCTTTATCAGTGCAAGGAGGTTTTTGACAGATTCTCTTGGATTTTTGAGGTATAGAATCATATCATCAGCAAAGAAGGATAACTTGACTTTTTCTTTTTCTATTTGGATACACCTGATTTCTTTCTTTTGTCTGATTTTTCTAGCTAGAACTTTCAACACTATGTTGAACAAGAGGGGTGAGAGTGGACAGCCTTGTCTTATTCTGGTTTTCAGGGAAAATGCTTCCAATTTCTGTCTGTTCAGAAATATGCTGGCTGTGGGTTTATCATAGATGACACAATACTATTTTGAGGTATGCTCCTTCTGTACCTAGGTGTTGAAGGGTTTTTATCAAGGAGGGATGCTAGATTTTATCAAAAGCGTTCTCTGCATCTAATGATATAATCACGTGGTTCTTGTTTTTACATCTGTTGATGTATTTAATTACCTTTATGGTTTGGTGGATATTGAACCAGCCCTGCATCCCAGGGATGAAGCCTATTTGGTGATGGTGGATGATTTTTTAGATGTGTTGTTGGATCCAATTTGCTAGAATCTTGAGTATTTTTGCATCTCATCATCAGGGATATTCTCTTTCTTTGTTGGATCTTTACCTGTTTTGGGTATCAGTGTGATGTTACCTTCATAAAATGATTTGAGGAGCTTTCCTTCTTTCTTGAATGTTTTAATAATTTTAGCATTTAATCTTATCTAATTGTTAGTGTTATGTTTCAATCAACATATTTATAAATGTAAGAGTAATACAAATATTTTTTCATTTTGCAAAATGTTCTTTAGCTTTTTACATTCAACTTTTACAATTATATAGTAATTTGTGATGACCTCTGGAACCACCACGTAGTAAAGCAAGAAAAGCAAAATAAAACCAAAGAAAAATACTCAATACTTCTACTGCATAACAATACTTTGTTATTTAAGAATCTATTGCCTTTGAACTTTCTGAGAGGAAGGATTTGACAAGGTAATTCATTTTTATTTTCTCTTAGCTAAATTCTTCAATTGTTAAAACCCTCCCCACACTCCAAAGCAATGTCCTCCAAGGTCACCAGCTGCATGAGCCATGAGCCTTTGTGGTGTTTTGATGTAGTTGCCTTTTATGTCAGGCAATAGGGCAAGAGATGTGGACAAGGATTTCCCTGGTGCTTGAACAGATTTAGTCATGAACTAAATGTTTGGGTTAGTAATTTCATTTTGTGCATTTTTATATGCAAAAGCCTCAAATATGTGAATGTGTAAGACAGAGGATCCCTTGCAAGGGCTAAGGATTTTACTGGTCATGAAAATACTAAATAACTTATATAACCTTAAAATATATAAAGCAAGTAGGGTACAATGGCTTACGTTTGTAATCCCAGTGTTTTAGGAGACGAAGACAGGAAGACTGTTTGAGGCCAGGAGTTCAAAACCAGGCTGGGTAACGTAGTGAGACCCTGTCTCATATATATATATATATTTAAAACAACTGACAGGATCAAAGTGAGAAGCACAGAATTCAACACTTTTAGTTTGACTTTTTGATATATTCTATTTAGATCTCTTAGGCCAAGTAGATTAAATATAATAAAAAAGATACAAGACACAAATAGTATAATCAATAATCTCAACCTAAAAGATATGTATTGATTTTGATTCCAAAAAACAGCATACACATTTTTTGAGCATAAAAACAACACTTACCAATATAAACCAAATATAGACTACAATATTCTATATTATTCAGATACACTAAGTTTTCTGAAAATAATAATGTAATTAAAGCAGAAATTAGCAATATGATGGCTAATATAATCTTGTATGAATAAAAATTAAATTAAAAAAGTACTATATAAGCCAGGCTTGGTGACTTATGCCTTTAGTGCCCATACTCTGGGAGACTGAGGTGGGAGAATCACTTGAGCCCAGGAGTTTGAGAACAATGTAGGCAACACAGTGAGACCTTGTCTCTACAAAAATAAAAACATTAGCCAGACGTGACAGTACATGCCTGTAGTCCTAGCTACTAAGGAAGCCGAGACAGAAGAATTGCTTTAACCCAGGAGGTTGAGGCTGCAGTGAGCCAGAATTGTACCACTGCATTCCAGCCTGGGTGACAGTGAAACCCTGTCAAAACAACAACAACAACAAAAAACCCCAAGATAATCCATGTTAAAGAGAAAATTGTAAGAGTTACAAAATATTCAAATCAGTGGGCTACACTAAAGCAATTTAGAGAAAAATTAGTAGTTCTGAGTATATACATCTTCAAACAAGAAAAATTGAAAAAAATGAGCTAAGGTTTTGACTCAAGAAACTAAAAAAAGAATAACAGAATACTCCCAAAGAAACTCTAATGAAGGAAACATATAAAGCTGAAATCTATAAAACAGAACAAAAAGTCACAGAGAAAAATAACGGCACCAAAAGCTGATTCTTTGAGAAGATAGTGAGATTGCTGATAAAAAAAAAAAAAAAAAGACTGAGAAAAAAAAAAAAGAAGATGCAAATTACCAAATTCAGACTGACTATGGGAAAAATAATCTTATATATAACAAACTTTAAAAAAAATTATAAAAGGATATTATAGACAACTATACCCCCCAAAATCTGAAAACCTAGATGAAAATGAATGTATTTCTGGAAAAGCAAAAGAGAAGAAAAACAAACTTCAAGTGAGTTAAAGTCATTAAATTAGTTGAAATTGTAATTTTAAGAAAACCTGTCCAATCTTAAATAGTTTAATTAAATTCAACAAGTGTCTGATCTTGGTTTTACAAATAAACTTTCTGTCAAACATTCAAGAAATGAATAGTCCCTATCTACTTAAAAATGACAACCCAGAAGATAGAAAATTAATTTTACAAAATCAGTATCTTGACGCCACAATCCAGTTAAGGACCACAAAATAAAATGACAGACTGTGTTTATTTATGAAACTAGATGCAATAATCATCAATGAAGTACTAGAATTTAACAGTTCAAATTGCATATGCTTACTGAGTTTCAGGCAGATTGAAATAGAAAAGGTATGCATCTAGATATATCTTACTCTGTGGACAAATAGAAAGCATGACAAACTTCCAAATAGAAATAATTATTTATTTACAATGTAAAAGAAATCAGAATGACAACAAAGGTTTTTTTTCTTTTGTAGTACTGGAGGCTAGATGACGGTAGACTGGCATCTATAACCTAGAACACATCAAGTGCTGCAATGGAAGAAAACTATTTTGGGCAAAAACATCATTCATTTGACAAACTGAAAGAAAGATATTTTCAAATATTCCAAGATTCAGAGAATCTACCACCATGAACAGTTGGCCTTCTGTATCCATGGATTCCATGTTCTCAGATTTCACCAACCATGGATCAAAAGTATCTAGGGAAAAAATCCAATTAAAAAATAACAATACAACAATAAAAACAATACACATTTTAAAACCAATATAGTATAACAAAGATTTAATTGTCATCGACATTGTATTAGGCATTATGCAAAATCTAGAGATGGTTTCAGGTATACAAGATGATAGGTTATGTGCATATACTATGGCATTTTATACAAGAAACTTGAGCATTCACAGATTTTGGTATCTGTGGGGGGGTTCCTAAAACAAATCTTCAAATCTTCCATTGGTACAGAAGGACGGGTGTATACCTCTGAGGAACATATTTTTAAAAGTGTTCTAATCAAAATGCAAGTAAATAAAAAAATGAAGAGGAAGGTTAAAAGGAGAAAAGTAATGAACAAAGTTTGAAATAAATAATTAAGTATGTAGACAATCTTACAGATAAAGTTAAACTTTCTAAGAGTATGCGATATTAATTTAACATAAAAATACTAAAAATAAAGAAAAACTGCAAGGGGGATTTTGATACATTGACTGGAATGTATATATCAACAAAACCTAGATGTTAGGAAGCATAAACATGGAAGAAAGAACATAAAAGAAGACCCAATGTCTCATGTGGGGATGAGTGGAGCTGAGAAGAATGCAGTAGTATTGTGAACCTCATGAACACTAAGTTAGAGAAAATAGCCATTAACTGGAGGGAAAGGGGAAGCAAATGAAATCTGATCATTTGTACAAAAGTAAGAAAAAGGGGAAGTAACAAAATAGAGAAAATAATATTATTAAACTTTATGTGTGAAACAAAAGCAAGTTATTGCAACATACACAGAAAAAACTAAATTTTTCTATTGAAAGTCAGATATTACAAGATTGTATTAAAACAACAAAACTCATCTGGCTGCTAAAAATTAGAAACTTCCTTAAAATAAGGTAACAAGCAAGGATTCAAAATAAAGGGAGAGGCAAAGAGACAGCAGGCAGATGCAAACAAAGAAAGAGTGGAATGGCAATATTCCTTTTAAGTTCTTGAAAAACTTTCTAACAGTTGCTTTAAAGTCTCTGCTTGCTAATTTCACATCTAGGTAATCTAGAGTTGGTATTTATTAACTATTTCCTTGGGTATGTGTCACAAATTTTTGTTTCTTTGTATAGCTACTAAATTTTATTTTACGATTGTGTACAATACATGCAGAGACTCTGGATTTAATTATGTTCCTCTGAAAAGTGTCAAGTTTTGTTCTAGCAGGTCTCCAAATTGTCTCTGCTGTAGTATCTAGCATCCAGAATCTTGGTTCTTTTAGCTTCCAGTTGCTTTATTTGCCAGGTCTCTTGAAGTCTCCCTGCACATGTATGGTTCAATAGTTAGAAGAGTTTATTCTTTGGGAAGAATTTATATACATATTTATGGACTCACTCCCTCTGAAATTTCTTTCCTTCTGGCATTTTCCTTCTAATTGTCCAGTTAAGTTGTCAACTTGAACTCTGAATTCTGACTCCTTAAACTTGTAAGAATATCTGTCCTTGCAGTGCAAATTAGGGAGTACCATCAGGAAAAATGCACCAAATACTTAAACCTCACTGGAGTAGGCAGAGTACTAAGATGTCCTCAAGATTCCTGCCCCTAGTGTGCATGCCCCGGCTAACCTCCTCTCCGGAGTGTGGAGAGACTTGTGAAAATGAAGAGCTTTTACTTCCGTGATTAGGTTATTAATGTGGGAAAGGTGAGGTGCAAATGTATTTAAGTTTCCTAATCAGTTGACATTGAGTTAATCAAAGGGGAGATTATCCTGGGCGGGCCTGACCTAATCACATGAGCCCTTAAAAGAAATAAGAAAGATAAGAAGCAAAAGAAGCTCTCCTATTGGCCTTGAAGAAGCAGCTCCAAGTTGTGGGGAGACCCATATGTCAAGGCTCAGTGGGCAGCTTCTAGCGTCTGACTGCTTTGGTCCTACAGCTGCAAGCAACTAAATTCTGCTGACAGTGATTGAGCTGGAAGAGAACCCCAGCCTCAGATGAGATGGCAGCCCTGGCTGTCACGTTGATTTCAATCTGGTGTGACACTCAACAGAGGATCCAGTTAACATGTATGTATTCAGACTCCCAATTCACAGAAACTATGAGATAATAAATTAGTAATGCTTTCAGTCATTACATTTGTGGTACTTTGTTATGCAGCAATATAGGTAAAATGAATGCGTTTACCCTGGCAAGTTCTCATCTTTTATAGCTCAGCTTTCCCACGCCTTCTACCTGCTTGTGGTAGCTCTCCAGTGGCTTCTAAATGCGATTGTGGGTTAGCCTTTTGTGCAGATTTTGTAAATGTTATCTACAGAAGTGTTCGCCTGGTCCAGCTACTCCACCGTGACAGTTCATATTTACCTTGGCAACCTGGAACGAGCTTCTCTTTCAATAAAATAAATACTTACTGGCAAGTAAATAAAGCTAAGGCTTTTGTTTTTAGCGTGGTTGACTTTGAGAGTATGAGAGAATCAGAGCTCTGAGGGTACCCTGTGGAAGGGATCAGAGACAGTCCAGAAGAACTTGCCCAGATTCCTAATTCTGCCTGATGCTGGCCCCAGAAATTGGATTTTGCTTCAGGAGAACACTTAGTTCACTGGGTGAGAATGGCAATCCTTTCACAACAACCTCCCCCTTGCTGCTTTTCTTCTATTTCCCTTAAATCTTTACTTGAGGACCATTGGAGCAAGCACACAAAACAGCATGCCCTCCCTCTCCGAAATGGCAGTGGCTTGTTGAGTGAATCACTTAAGGAATCTGGTTTCCCAACTTCTTAGAAATAAAAAAGTTAAATGTAATTTTTATTTATGATTCTTTATTGTTTTACAGGAGAAGAATCATAGTCTGCCGATGTTTTAATGGGCTGAAAGAACAAATAAGATTAGTCCACATAAATCGACGTTAAAGGGTTTTATAGTCACACAGACACACTGTGTGGTGAGACCACTGGAGTGAACATGCAGCAAGAGAAAGAATTCTCCAAAAATGTCAATGCTGGGCTTCACGCTGTTATTTGTGTGCAGTAATACCAGTCGCCAGCATCTGCTAGGAAGCTTCCCTCCATCTCTTCCAATCGTGCAGAACTTAATGAATTTTCAAAGGGAAAATGACTTCCATTTCTGCATGTGGAGAAGTTTGTTTATAGTTACGCTTGCAAAAAAGAATCTGGAATTATTTATTGGTAATTTGCACATTACTAAATAACAGATGGCCTGCAAAAGGATATCTGTTTTGCAACTTTAAAAAAAATGGTTGGATTTCAAGTGTCTAATGTGAAAGGAGCCTCATGTTTTAAAGTTTTTCAAGGGACACCAAACTGGCCAGGCCAAGGAAATACCTCAAAGATCGAAAAGTTCTTTAAAAAAAACCAAGGGATCTTTTCTCAGTGACATGTGGTGGTTTCTATTGTTACAAATTGCTTTTTTGTGAGATTGTTTGTGCAAGTTTACTGGTGATGTATAAGAACAGTAAAATGCTCTTGAGGTCCTCAAGGATGGGGTCATCATTGTGTTTTTCCAAAACAACTGCATCATAATAACAACAAAATTTCATTTTAATTCTATGGCTATTCTGCAGCGAATGTCCTAAAACCAAAAAAAAAAAAAGAAAGCAAAAGAGAAGAAAAGAAAATCATGTCCTGCTTGTTTTCACTGAGTGGCTGCCTGAGTCTTCTTATTGGGAGAGCTACTTCCAAGACGCTTCTATGAAGATGTGTCTGATGTGACACCTATTTACTTCTCAGTGACAGCATTGCTCATTTGGGAAGCCCCGATGCTCTGAAGTCTGGTAGGAACATTTGCTTACTCCCTTGGAAGAAGCCAAGTGCTCTGAATTTAGGCCTCAATCCTTTGCGTAAGCGGCCTTGAGCCCATGACCCACAGCTCAGAGAGAGGGCAGTGAGAAGGTGGGGGACACCAGCTGGGGGAGGTGCCCTTGCCTGTGAGACATGAGTTGGGCTGCCCACTATAACACAGCTGGGCTGAGACACTCAGAGAAGCCCCTGGTGAAGAGCTCAGGAGCTTGTCCTCCTAAGAGCTTCGTGGGTGGGCAGTCCTGTCTTCCTCCTCCACCCCTCCCCCAAGGGAACAAGAAAAGCTCATTATCTAAAGGCTTGGACTATGGGTAAAGGGTGGGAGAGTATGGGAGGAGGACGAGGTCGTCTGGAAGATTCAGGAAGGGCTGAAGACCATTTTCACTCCTCAGAGTTAGGGTAACACAGTAGAATGAGTTGTGCCTTTGAACGAGGATCTTTTCAAGGGCTTAGCCGTTCGCTCGTAAGCTGAGTTTTTATTTTTTCAGAAGACAAAGGCAATACTGATTTAAGAGCCTGAAATCATTGGCAGCTGGCAGGAAGCCCACTGGCGCCTCTTTTCAGGCACCAAAAGGAAAAGAGCTTGAGGTGGTTATAAATGTCCTTCTATAACTTCCACTTTCTAGAAGGGTTTCATGTGGGAGTCAGTCTTATTGAAACTACATGGAATTTGAGGCCCCACCCGTCCCTTTTAGCTCATGTGCCCCCAGAAGATTCCAATTCTTTAATAATAACTTGCCAGCTCGAATCTGTATTCTTAGACTTTTGTGCCCACTGCTTCATTGCATTCACATCATTTAATATTTAAAACATGCTTCCAGAACACGTTTGTAAAATCATTGCCAAGTGAGAAAAAGTTGAAAAGCACCAGCATATCCATAGGGGGAGTGCTGGAAGGGCTGGAGGTACTTACAAAAAAAAAGGAAAAGAAAGGAGGAGGGATAAAAGAGAAAAAGGTGAAGGAAGGAGGGAAAGAGAAGGAAAAGAGAGGAAAGAAGGAAGGAGGTCAGGGAGGGAGGGAAAGGGGGGTGGAGGGAGGGAGGAAGGAAAGGATGCATGGAGGGAGGGAGGGTCCCCGGGAGGTGTTCTTTGAATATGCTCGTTAGACAGGAAGGATCAGTTGCTCAAGCTCGTGTCAGCCTTCAGAACTGAGTGAGACTGGCTAACTTTATTCCCATTTTACAGATAAGGCAAAAGAAACCCAACAGCCAAGTGACTTGCCTGAGGTCACCAAGTTCCTTGGTGATGCCGCTGGGTTAGAGCCCAGTGATGCAGATCCTGACCAGCTTTCCCCGGTTGGGGGAAGTGTCCTCAGGAAAAACGATTTGAGAAGGTCAGGAAGAGTCGGTGAAGTTGTCTCATGAGGGCTTACCAAGGAGAGGGCATTTCAGAGGTGGCTCTGAGGGACTCCCTGTCCGGACAGAAAAGATGGCCACTTACTACTACACATCAGGGTTGGGGTTAGGGTTTCAGGCTCGTGGAGACTTCATTGACACGTGGAGTCAACTTCTAGTGGGAGACTGGTTTTTTTCATCCCCAAGCCTGTGGTTTTAAGCTGGTGGGTGTCTCGGGAAGAGAGAAGAAACCAGAGAGTGAGAGTGAGGGCAAGAGGGAAGCCGAGAGAGAGAGAGAGAGAGAAAGGGAGGCAAGACACCAACCTCAATATTGGGGGAAACCCCAGTCTCACTGTCTTTATTTCTCAGCTCCTTCCCCCTTGTTCTTTGCCTCCCACTCAGGCCGTGTCCAGTGGAGTCCAGGGCTGTGCTTGTCCCACGGCCATGTCCTGGGCAGCCTTCCTTGCCCTGTCCTCCCTCTCCTGCTGGGCTGATCCTGGTACCTCCAGCCTGGAGCAGCCTCCCTCAACACCTACCCCAGTGGCCAGTGCCATCCAGGTGGGGTCTATCTACTTCCTGCCCCCTACCCAGCTCCCAAGCAGGGCTTAGACAGGTTACCCAAACTCAGCATGACCTCAGCCCTCTCTACCCACTGGCTGCAGGAAGGTTAAAGTAAGATTAGGGGTCTTTTTGTCCCTCATTATCAATTCTGTTAAACAAAAAGAAGCTTGGCTTAGCATAGAAGGAATTTAAACTATTAGCTCAAATGGAGGTTTAAGGATTATCTGTGGATTTCCTTTATTTGTTCTCTTTCCTCCTTTGCCATAGATAATCCAAATTTGATGGGAAGTGAGGCATAAGCTATTCCAGAAACCTCACAGAACCCTTTGAGATGTCGGCTCCAAGCCTGCTCAGGGGTTTATTTTTGTCACCTCTCGCCTCATGTCCCAAGCCTGTGTCCCTCCAGCTTAGTGCATTGTGCGATTGTCTTTCCTGAAGTCAGTGCCAAATCGTTTTCTGAATCAAAGCTGTTATTGCAGGCATGGGCTTCAGTTAGCTTCTTCCAGGCCCCCCAGAGCAGTAGGGAACTTTTGCCTTGATTCCAGTCTCATGCCTCTTTAGGTCTGGGTGAGCACTGGGGATAACATGTGTTCATGCTACAAACCTCTGCTCCTAACTCACTTCTATTTCGAATCCATTTCCTAACTTCTGTTAGCACCCATGAGCCCCATTGC
Source organism: Tarsius wallacei (assembly GCA_963574415.1). Lineage (NCBI taxonomy): Eukaryota > Metazoa > Chordata > Mammalia > Primates > Tarsiidae > Tarsius > Tarsius wallacei. The sequence continues at coordinate 43,253 of CAUYQG010168594.1, read as the reverse complement.
TCTTGAAGGGGGAAATATGACCAATGTTCACATCCTTTTGGGACCTCAGAAGTTGAGATAGAAACCTGTGAGAAGGGGAAGATGCTGACTACCACTTCCTAGCCCTAGGACATCTCATTAAGGGCTGCATCACACCCTTGAAGTCTTGTCAACTTCAACCTAAAAACATAGCTGCCTCCAAAAATGTTTGCATGGAAACAAAGAGAAAAGTTGCTTCCAGTTTTTTCTTAAACTCTTTTTTTTTTGAGTTGAAGTCTCACTCTGTCACCCAAGTTAGAGTGCAGTGACACACTCATGGCCACTCCAGTGTCAGCCTGCAGGGCTCTGGTGATTCTTCTGCCTCAGCCTTCCAAGTACTACAGGTGCGCGCTACCATGCCCAGCTAATTTTTTAAAAATGTATTGTAGAGACGAGGTCTTGTCAAGTTGCCCAGGCTGTCTCAAACAGGAGGGTTCAGGCAATCTTCTAGCCTCAGCCTCCCAAAGTGCTGGGATTACAGGCTGAGCCACCGCGCCCAGCTTTCTTAAGCTTTTAAACTCCCAAAGGTTGGTCCGACTTTTCTGAGTGTGAGTCTAACAAGACTCTGCTCAGTACCAATATTAAACCATCATTTATATCAAAATTTTCACTTTTTAAGTAGGTTTTAGTCATTTAAGCTCTGGGTAAATTGCTGTTATTTATAATGTTCTTTAAATTATCAGGAAGTCAAAACAAAAGCTTTGATAAAAAAGAAAAGGCATTTTATTAAAAATCATAAAGTTAGATCTATGCCATTTAAAAATAAAAACGATATTCCTGTACTAATCACATGCTGTATTTGAGGGCTAATTTAATTGAATTAGTCAGGAGAAGACAGAGATAAAAAGAAATTTGTGTCTCCTGACAAATGAAAATAGACTGTGGATAAAATAAGCCAGATGATCAGTGGAATCTTCGAGTTCTCTAGTAAAATATTTGGGGGAGTGAAGTAAGTTGACCCTGGGAACATGTTTGTCCCATGTAAGGAAGCGTCTAGATACTTAGGAACCAGACTCCTGACAACCTCTCTGGCTTTTAGCTTCTGCGTTCTGAAATTCTAAGAATGAAAGTTACACAACTAATTTTTGAAGACAACTTTTCCAGAGTTTACACTAAAAGAAATTTAAGGAAACTTGTGAGAGTTTAATTCTAGTTGCAAATTGGTCCTCAAATCAATGACTTACGATTTAAGACCCCATTGGTGGGCTTCAGACTCCCGCGGCCCACAGCTCCCGTCAGGCTGGAGGTAGACAGATCTCCAAAGAAGCTTTGAATAGATGGCTTTTCTTTCTTTTTGGAAAGTTGTAAAGTGAAGTGATTTGAGAAGCAGCTGAGGTTTTAGTAAAGACTCTAGTAGCCAATGAAGAGCTCAGCAACAGAAATACTGTAACACGTTAGCCCATGAGACTCAACTCACCGCAGGGCTTCAAATGCTCATTAATGGCCCTTCATGAGCTGGCTGTGTGCAGAGTTCAACACTTAGCTCATTCCATGTGGTCTTCAAATCATTTTGAGCTGTGCTTTCAAGAGGGAAAAGATATAGATTTTATTTTTCACCTATCAAAACTCCTCGGTGTGGCATGTAAACATTCAGGGGCTTTTGCATATTCCACATGTCACACTCATGGCCCACGGCAATCGAACGGGAGCTGCCTTTGCATGTCACAGCTGAGTCCCAACTACTTGACACAAGACCCCACGGAAGGAAGGACCCAGCACATTTTCTGTAACTTGTAGAAACAAATGAAATCACTGCCTATTATTTCCTGCCTTTCCGCCCCAAATGCCAGGCCGTGTCAAGCATGGGGCCACTGAACTCAGCAGGGGAAACCGTGAGATCGGTAGCCCAAAGGCACTGGCTGTAGCTCACACAGTTAAAGAGGAAATCAAGTTCACTGCTGTTACTCTGACATTAAGATTTCAACAAACATTAACAGTCATTTAGAGCTGAGTCTAATTCCTAAACATGATTGACACCAGCTTGATATGTGTCACGCCAGTTATAACCACCCTTCAGTTTAAAGGGAAGTAAAAAAGAAATAACTCTCAAGCATACTGAATTGAAACACAGCTTGGACAGAAAAGGAAGATGTTATTAGAGATTTAAAATACAGATGTCTATTTCTACAAAGCAGAAATATATAGAACCTCAATCTTTTTATTTTTAGAGACAGCGTATCACTGTTGCTCAGGCTGGAGTGCAGTGGTGTGAACACATCACTGCAACCTCAAACTCCTGGGCTCAAGCAACCCTCCCACGTCACCTCTTGATAGCTAGGACTACAAGATGTGTGCCAGGTGCCTGGCTAGCTTTTTAAGTTTTTGTAGAGATAGGGTCTCGCTGTTTTGTCCAGACTGGTCTCAGAACTTCAATCTTAAACTTATTTTAAAGACGGACCTTATGATTTGGCTACCACCCATCACAGACTCACAGAATCTTATGGCAAACAAAGTTTAGAGGTAACTTATTCTCATCGGAAACTACTGCTAAGTTTTGGTTACCTTCTGGATGGCAAATTACAGCAGACATTTTTTGGCCTTTGCTTTTTAACACCTTCGACAATACTTGGCATTCCTGGGCACCCCCAATTTGACGTGCCAGCCTCCCTTGGCCCTGGTGGAACTTGTCTCCTCTGCACTTACAGATCCTAGCCCACTTTGTGTTCTTTTGTTCCTGTTTTTACCGCATAAAGCATTGGGATTCATGATGGTTTCATCTGTGGCCTTACTTCCTCACACCATCCCATCTTCCTGGGTGACTTCACTACACCCCATGGCTTCTGCTACTTCCTGAAAACTGATTACCCCCTTTGGGGCTAGATAGACGTTACTGAAATGCCCGCTAGACCCTCTTCCTGGATGTCTCCATAGCACTTCAAAGCAAACATGTCAAAAACTGAACACGCCCCATTCCTCCACAAATTGGCTTTCATTCATTTCCCTCTTGTGGATAACATCTCTGCCTTCCCCCATCTACCTAATGCAGAAGTCTGGAGGTTTCTTCTTTTCCCTCAACACCTAACTAATCTGTAAGTCTCATCAATTGTTTTTCTCTATGTAGTCATCAAATCCACTTTCCTTTCTCCAGCCCCACCATCTTGGTTTAAATAGTCATCGCCCTTGTGCTGAGTTATTGAAGTCATTTTCTAATGGATGTTTCCGACTTTATCATTCCTCCCAAAACCGTCTTTTATACCGCTGCCCAAGTAGTCCTTCCAAATGCAAGCGAGCCATATGAATCCAGTGCATTGTGGCTTTCAGCAACCACACCACGATCCTTAAGGTAGTTCCCAAGAGAAAGGTCTGTCATTATTGGGTCCCATTCCACCCCTCCAATCTTGACAGCTTGACAAGTGTGTTGAAAATGTCCCATCAGATCCACTCAGTCAACCAAAGCTGTTTCATGGAACCCATAATTATTCTTCTTGGAATGGCAGTGCTGCGTTGCAGAGGACATGTGGCACAGGTAGACTGGGGAAGCAGAACCTGGGGAGAAAAGAAGACCCCCCCAAAAAACCATAAATGTTCATTTCATCACTGCTTCACTTCTTGAAATAAAATCATTTATGTGTTACGACTAACCAAACACTCTTGATAGACAAAGAGCAAAAATGCATGACCTCTTAAACGTCACTTATTGATAGCATATTATACTTTATAACTCCTTCAGCATGTTGTTTCCATTGGTTAGGAAGAGTCAGCAATGCTGTGGAATCTGGTCCCTCAGAGGTAGCGGCTGCAGTGTTTAAAGCATCATGCGTATCAGCATTGGCATCACCTGGAGAATGGAAGTGACCCACACAGTAGGAAAGCATGCAGCATCATGGAACCCTCCCCACCAGTGGGTTGTCTAGCCCACTGGCCAGCCAGTTCTAGGACTTCACCCCAGTCAGATTCATTTGCTCATGGCCTCTGACCAGTGAGTGTGGCTGCAATGTAAGCTACTGACTTTGTGGATTGATATCATTTTTGCTTACCTACATTGGCACCTTTCAAGTTTTCAAAATGTTTTCATGAGTGGGACTACAAGCACTCATGATACAGAGAGGAAAACTACTTGTCCACATTCAGAAGCTGACAAATGGAGGCTTGGGTAGATAGAAACTAGGGTTTCGGAATCCTACTTTATAACACATACAGATGACCAGTGTGCCTGAATGACATATGAAAAAGAAGAACCTACAAAATGAGGAGTTCGAAAATGTGGTACATATACACGATAGAATATTATGTAGCCATAAAGAAGGACAAAATTATGAGCTTTGCAGCAACTTGGATGAACTTATAATACTGAGTGGTCTTTCACAGAAACAAAGAACTGAGTATCATGTTCTCACTCATAAGCGGACCTTGAACGACTACTGTAATACTACAAGAAAGAGATTGGCAGTAGTGGGAAACTGCCAGGGGAGTGGGCAAGGGGCGGGATTGGCAGTAGTGGGAAACTGCTGGGTGGGTGGGGGTGGGATTGGCAGTAGTAGGAATCTGCCGGGAGAGAGGTGGGCACACCTCATCAAAAATGGTACCTGCATAATGAACATTTATATACCTAATCCTGAATTGTACCCCACATCTTTAAAATTAAAAAAATAAAAACAAAAGAGCAGTTCGATGTGTGTTTTGGGCAGAGGGCCCAAGGGGAGCCAGTCATTCCTGAGTACACTGGTTCTGGCCCTGGTGCCCAGGATGGCACAGGGTAGGATGTCTGGAAGAGATGTGGATTCTTCAAAGTGGAGGAAGAGCCTTTTCGACAACCTAGGTGGAGAAAGCCAGTACTTTTCTGAAGCAAAGGCTGCAGACACATAATCCAGGGTCAGAAAGGGCATCTGGCCTGTCTCATGGGAGCAGCTCTGGCTCTGGGACATGGCAGCATGTGGAACAATGGCATCAGATCAGTTTCTCTCATGGAAATCAGGTTGTCACGGAATGACATTAGACCCCGCCAAGCATCAGAACCTCATCAGCATGGTGCAAAACACCCGCGAGCAGAGCTGTTCTTAATAGTTTGCTTTCCACTCATGATTTTAAATGGTCCAGGCTGGTTCTTTTATCTTGTCAGGACTGTTTATTTTCTTGTTTTGCTCTGATGGGACAGCTTCAGGCAGAGTATGACTCAGATGGAGCTGGTGGCAGGCGAGGGCTTCGTGGGACAGCCTGGGCCAAAGGCAGTCTCCTCCCAGGAGAGCAAAGAGCACATGTGGGTGGGACTCATGGGGCTGGTTGTGCAGCCAGGCCAACAGGCGTCTGGATTTGGGCTCCCCTTGCTGGATACGTTTGAACAATTGGCTTCACTGCTTCAAGCCCCAGTTTATCTGCAATGTGGAGGTAATAACGACACCTGCGTACCTACCTCATACACACTGTCTTTCACCATATGCCATTACTGCATGGAAGTCCACACATGCACACACACATCCCGAGTCGACTGAGTGATTCTAACTCAAGACAACTGAAAATAAAGTGGCAGCACTTCAGCACGCTATGTCTAATACCATTCCACAAGGAGGTGAATATTTACTTGATTTTTTTTTTAGGAGGGTATTAAACGGCAGTAATGAAGGCAATGGAACCTAAGAAGCTTCCCAACTTCACAAAGAGTTTCTGGCCCCCCTATCTCAATTTTCAAAATTTTATAGGTTTGAATCTGTGCCCTGATGTTTACCTCACGGGTTGGCAACCTCTGGCCTGCTGCCTACTGTCGTCTAGCCTCTGCGGTAAAACCGGCTTTCACTTTTTAACTGAGTTTTGTTTTTTTTTTTGAGTTGGAGTCTTACTCTGTCACCCAGACTGGAGTGCAGTGGCAAGCTCAGGGTTACCACAACCTTGACCAACTGGGCTCAGGCGATCCTTCCGCCTCAGCCTTCCAAGTAGCTGGAACTACAGGTGTGCGCCACCATGCCCAGCTAATGTTTTGATTTATTGTAGAGATAAGGTCTCACCAAGTTGCCCAGGCTGGTCTCGAAACTGTGTGCTCAGGCAATCCTCTAACTTCGGCCTCCCAAAGTGCTGGGATTATAGGCATGAGCCACTGTGCCTGGCCTAAGTTTTTGTTTTTTTTTTAAAATCAAAAGAATATCATTTTGTGACGTGTGAAAATTATAAACGATATGAAATTCAATGTCAGTGTTCATAAATGACTTCGGCTGGTCACATTTATTCATTTATATGTGATCTTCAGCTACTTCCATGCCATGACAGCAGAGCTGGGTTGCTGCAACAGAAATGCCACGGGACTGCCCCGCCTAAGGTAGTTGCTATCTATCTGCTCCTTAAGAGAAGACATTTGCAGCTTCTGAGCTATATGGTTAACTGACTTCATCTCTCTAGGTCTCGGTTTTCTCATCTGTAGAATGGAGAAGAAGATTCCTGACTCCCAGGACCATAGTAAACATTGGCTGAGATCAGAAAGGTGAAGATCACATGGCAGTCACTGGCATATACTAGCCATGACTTGACTCCTCATTCCTCCCTCCTAGCCCACTCCCACCCACTCCCTCCACAGCAGACAGACATATCCGGATTAAGGGGACAACACACCAGTCTCCTCGGCTACCAAGAGCAGGCGGACTGCAGCATTACGCTTGTATGAGCCACCACGCCGGGCTAATACAAGCTATTTTTCCGACAGCCATAACGTGGAGGCGGGATCATTATTCATAATTGTGATGGAGGGAGGCAAACTTTGTCTTGAGAATTCTCCACATTCTGCATCTTTTCATAGATCATCTGTGTATTACCACAACAATGCTGCACAACAAATAAGCCCAAAGGCCCAGTGGCACACAAAAACATGCATTGATTTAGCTCACGAGCCTGAGAGATATCACTGGTCTGGGCAGATGTGCCTACATTGCTGGGACTGAGCTGGCTTTTGGCTGCCCTGTGAGATGGCTGGGGTGGCTTGGGCTGCTTGGCTTGGATCCTGTGTCTTTCAGTGCCCTGCAGGCGGTTCCGAGCGTGTTCTCAGGACAGTTGCAAAGGTGCGAGGGCATTCCAGCCCAATCACCTAAGTGCCTCTCAAGGCTCTGCTTGCATTTCCTCCGCCCCGCTGGCCCAGGAAAGTCACAAGGCTACATTCGGAGTCAAGGGACTGGAAAATATACTCCACCTCTTGTTGGGGAAGCTGCAAAGTCACAGGGGAAAGGGCGTGGCTCGCTGAAGAATGTCATCCCCAGGGTTCCTTCACTCCAGAGCTTTTCTGCTCTCTTCCCCTCCCCCCTCCAATGGCTATTTTCAAAATAGGTTCTAAAGCCCATTCATGAGCAGGAATAGACTTGAAAGGGGAGGCAGAAGCTTAAAATATGATCCCTCTTAGTCGTATTTAAATTTTAACTGGGAACAAATCTTGAGTAAAGGCACGTCACTCGCATGGTGGGATTTCGGGCAGCAGGGAGGGAGTAGTTGGGGAGATTGTGGAAGAGGACCTGCCTTTCCATTTCCTTCGGGGGCACACAACTTAGGTGGTCCCGCCTTGGCCAGCTGGCAGCGGGAGTGGAAATGGAAGCTATTTACTCAGGGAACTCTGACCGCACGACTATTAAAATCCCTTGGAAACCCCGACAGCTCTCTACTCTGCCATCATTAAAATGGCGTGAGCTCCCCTGCCAGCTGGTGGGCCCGGTAGTGACCCTCTCTCCCCACCTATTCCCACGTTAGAACTGTGCCAAAAAATACACTTGCCCTCCAACTGTCACAGAATTCACCGAACTTAGAACTAAGTCTCCAGACGTTCAACGCAACAGTTCTTTTAAAAACAATCTCTTGGTGTGGCTGTATTCTGCTTTGGGAATCAATGCTCACGCTGAAATTTGTCTTTATCTGTAATATCTCATTTTCTGAATATGTTTTGCGTCTACTTTGGTAATATTGCCGCTTTTTACATATGCATGCCCTGTAGTGGGAATAGAAATAATAATTGGTTCTAGGAATTCTGTGCTTGGGACTGGGAAATTATGTGTGTGTGTGTGTATATATATATATATATATATTTTTTTTTTTTTTTTTTTTTGCTGCTGTGACTGAGAAGTCTGTGGGAACTGTCCTTGTACATTCTCGAACCCACCCTGAACATTCAATAATCACTCATTTCTTTATTCATTAAAATTTAATACATTTTCATTGTGCATGGAGTAGTTATACTCCATGCTGTTGCTTGAGAGATGAATAAGATATGGATTTGTTCTCCAGAAACTCAGTCCACAGAGCACAGCCAGCAAAAGAGAAGCTTTTAGACAGTTTTGTCCTATGTGGCCAATCATTCTCCACCTTTCTGGTAAGTTGGTAGCCTTGCCTGAGTTGGAAGACTGGATTTTGATTTTCAACGCTCCACCAAAATATTTTCTTTCTCCTTATGCATCCAGCTTTAGCCAGTTCCCTTCACTTCTTCTATAGAGAGGATGAAAATTCCACTTGTGTGTCAAAACTCAGTCAGAGTTTAGCCTCAGTCCAATGAGAGAACATTTGCTGTGCTAAATCCTGGGAGCCACAAAGGCCGGTGTCACCGGGGAAGACCCTAGTGTTCATAAATAAATCCTAGCACTGCACATAGGCATAAAGTCCTGTAAGGACATGGATAAAGGTGAAATTAATGCTGATAGAGAAATTAAAAACTTAGCAGAGTTCCACAAATCTTTTGGAACCAGATGTGATTGTTTCCTTTAGTTAAATTCACTCAAACTTGCAAGCATTTATGTAAACATCAGTGTTTTCCTCAGTGATTCTGTGGGATTTCTCAAATGTGCATCTATTTAGTCTAAGATGAAACATGGTTATAGGATGAAAAAAATTAAACATGCATTCCTCAGCTCTCGGACCTCAACCACAAGTTGCAATTCCAAAGAGTCATTAAATCACAATGTGTGCTTAAAATAACAAATTTGAAATTAAAAAAAAAAGTTCCAAGACATTAAACATCAAAATGATCTCTGACTGTAATCCCTTCTGGACTTGGGTCTGGATGTCATCTGGGTCCTCTGAAACCATCACAGGAGAAACTGGCAGGGTATCCCAGGAGGGAACACACAGGCCTTGCCGAGCATAAACAGTTGGAGGTCCTGGCTTCCCTCTGGGACACAGTGTTCCTAACAAATAGTTTGTGTATGGACATCAGGGTCCAGAATCCACTTTAAAACCCTAGAGGCAGATTTTTCTTTTGTGTCTTAAAGACTCTGAGAAAGTGGAGGGGCAGATGTGAGTGGGTTCACCTGGGACTGTGACTAGGTCTTCGAAACCCAAGAAAAACAAATTGGGTGTTTTTCCTCAAGAGGGAGAGCAGTCCTAGGGTGGTGGCTCTCGATTCTGGAAGGAGAACATGTACATATCAAAGTCACCTTTTTGCAAACTTCTATCTACCTCTGGGGTTTGGGCCTCTTCCCACCTCTCGCTGAGATCCCTGCCTTAGGAGAATACCAGATGGGATACGGACACCACCTATGCAGAGAAGGAGAAACAGTGATTAAAGTATATAAAATTTCAGAAGACACATCTGTACCTCAACTGATCGTGGCCAGAAAATCAGATGCATAGCAATTGAATATAAAGATGCTACATTCAAAAGTCATTACTTTCTGACTCTAATTGGTGGCTGGGTACTTACATCGATCAGAAGAAATCAAAAAGGATATTGCAAGGTGGGGGGGTGTCCTCACTTCTGTGCCAGGCCAAGCCCAAGGTCAAGGTAGGGTAGCCGGGGTGGAGATGGAGGAGGTAGTAGAAGTAGAATCCTCTTCTTAAAAGGAATGCTTAAAGAATGAGGTGCTCCTGGAGGCCAAAAACAAAGGATGAATGACAGAACTTCCTGCAAATGTTTGCAGCACTATTGTGGGCCAGAGGGGAAAAGCTTTGTTTTCTTTGGCACCAGAGGATAGAATTAGAACAGATAGGAAGAGGTTATAAAGACCCAGACTTTGCAGCAACATGAAAAAAACCTTCTGATAGAGTTGTTCAGAAAAAGCAATGGTCATCCCCTGAGGAGGGAGGAAGTCTGTCTTTGAACTTGTTCAGGAAGAGCTAGAAAGCACCTCCTGTCAGGGATCCCGGAGGAGACATTTCTGATTTGGATCGGTTTAACCAGATGACCTCCAAGGTTCATTGTAAAAGGTGAATTTTCATTGTAAAAGCTGTTTAGAAGTTAGCCATAAATAGCCACAGCCAGTTTTCGATACTGATACCCTGGAAGAGAGGGGGAAGGAGGGTTGATTGGTCATTGTGTCTGCAGGATGAGTTTTTTCTGAGTTGGCAAGTGGGAATGCTATAAACATTTTCCCAGTGTATTCCATATTTGTACAAACAAATGTGTTTCCACTGAAACTAATGTAAATATGTGCTTACTAATGAACGTGCTTACCCCAAGCATTGACTAGCCAAACCAGCTTCCTTTTTCAATTCAAATATCTCAGCTCAGTTTTTAAACATCAAGCAACTTTTTAAAAAAGAGTCTATATTTGTATCTACATTCCTAATTATCCTAACTACAGAACTTATTGACAACAAAGCCAAAGCTTTACCATCCAGGTAAGCAGAGTGGTAGGAAGATGCAGTCAGAAATGTGCCAGTGTGTCCTGAGAATACAGTATGATGGGGGCGGTCATTTAATGGCAAACTCCCAGTGGCCTCATATCACAGCATATCCATGGATGGTGTGACACTTGTCCCTCTAAGAATCACAAGAATGTTCAAGGGGTAGGTCACTGTTGTAGTGGGAAGATAGAGAGGTCATGACACCGAGACTGTTATAGGAAGTGGCAACTTTATTACGCCGGCGGCTCAACGGGCTAACGCTTCCAGGTCAAGTCCCCCAGAATGGGAGAAGAGGAGTCTTATACTTTTTTGTTTAGGTAAGGGAGGGGGTCATGTTGAGTAATTACACATTTTCTTTGGAATTTACAAGGTTGTGTTCAGAAAAATCAGATCTTTCAAAGAACAAATGGTCTCCAGAAAATGCAGGGGTGGTAACTGATAAGGAGAGCAGTTATGAATTAGGCACTCTTTCTTTTGCATTTCCATGAGAGCCATCAGTCTCTGGCCATTTGGCCTTTTTCAAACAAAACCGGCCTGGTGGGTCTTTAAAGCTTGCCCCGTGACTTTCAAAAGGAAATACCTTTAACTACTACCAGCCCCCTTTCTGCCACAGGGTTAGTGGGAGACAATCTGTCATCCCAGGTGATTGCTATGGGGCCAACTGCTGACCCCGAAGCAGTTATTCATGTGTTTCTGCATTCATTCACTCAATCATACAAGAAATATATTTGAGCATTTGTCACATTCTGCCACGCTGTTAATTCAACAGGCACACCGGTCACCTGGGAGTCAAGGGTGGCCAAATGATACCTCAGTTTCCAAAAGTAAATAGAGTAGAAAAACATTTGCCCAACAGTCTAAACGCCAGAAGCATCCATGCACCAGGATTATTCTACAGGGATTTTAAAATGAACAGTAGGTTTAGAAGTTGGACCACTATGGCAATAGAAGAATCATGTGCAATGGTTTATGGGCTATGAGATGTCATAATCTGTGGGTTGCAAGTGAAACCCAGGACTTACCCAAGTAACACCATCCAAGTACAGCACTGGAGACACAGGGAGGTGCAGTGCAGCCCAGTAGAGCAGAAGTGACTCCATCAAAGACTTCTTCCTGGGGTGAGAATTTTGTGTGGGTTGTCAGTCAAACAGAGATAATTTCCTACTGAGCTGAAGAGACTCTGGATAAGTACAGAAAAATAAAAATCTTAAATGGAAAGTTGTAACCAGAGAAAGTATAGGATCCTGGCAGATCTTTTCTAAAGAGAACTTCATTTTCCATAAATGCTTTACAACAGATCCTGATGCTACAAGTTTTTGCCAAACGCTTCACGGCTCACCACGAAGATTTCCCAGTCAATGATATTTCCATGCAGCGTCTTCTGTTATTGCATGATGTTTTGGGGCCATGTCTCAGGAAACAAGTGAAATTGACAAATCATGAGTTTCAAGGTGGAAATCCACAGATGAACCTTGTTTGTTGACTTCGTGTGAGAGAGTGTATACATAATTTTAGAGAGAACCCTTGACTGCAAGGAAGTAACTGTGGGTACAAGTTTAGGTTTTCCAGTTTACAAGGTGAGGAGAACCTAATGAAATTACCTACCTTCTCAGAGGCTCTAATTCCTCATCTGTCATGTGAGACACCGATGCCTATTCCACCCACACCTGCAGAGTGCAGGGATTAATACTGTGTGTAACTTGAAGGCAGGGCACAAGACTTTGTGGTGAATACAACAGCAATGGGTGTGGGGCCCCAGTAGGGGCTGGATTTCTGCTCACTGCTTACTTCCTCCTGATACTGGGAAACTTGTCAACTTCAAGATTTAGGTTTTTCCATTTGTAAAACAGAGATTATAATCCCTGACTTTTGGAGTGTTTCTGAGCATTAAATAAGATGATTTTTCAATGTTCCCAAGACGATGCATTGAAAATGGGAGGTGCTGAACATCAACGATATATTAATTAGCTAATATTTATTAAGCACTTTATATGTTTGGACATTGTGCTAAATGCTTCACACACATTCCGTCCTGTAGTCTTCATGATGACTTTAGGGGTAAGTAGTATTATTAATTCAACATCTTTCTGAGAAAATTTAGTAGACTAGATTTGTAACTCACTGAATGTCACACTGTTGTGTCCCTTTTTTAAGGACGCACACCATAAAGTCTTTACCCAAGTAGGTAGCGCTACTGGATGTATTCTGAGAGTTGTCCTCTGTCCCTTTTGGGAAACAGTACCAGAGTGAGTATATTAAACACAAAAGAAAATCTGTCTCATTATTTTATACTTACGTCTCATCTTTTTTTGCCCCAAATGTTATTTACCCAGGATGTTAACTTGCCTTTATCACTAAGACTCCAGATGTCTTTATTTTATACTACAAATCTAGACACCATTTAGCAACTTGCCATGGCTTAGACATTTGACAGAATCTACTTTAGGGTCTTCATGAAGGAAGTTCTGAGCGATGGAAGCAAGGCTGGACTAAGCATAAAACTTCCTGAAGGGACTTGGACTCCAAAATCTAATTCATTCTCTTAGAATTATGTGTAATATTCTCAGCTCTGGGCCTTCTATTTTCTTGATATGATGCTCTCAGCAGTCCCAACTATGAAATAACCCATCTCTTCTTCCCTTCCATGTGTGGCTCTTGGTATGAGTCATTTTAAACCCTGAAATGAAGCTTTTTCTCTGAGTGGTATGGAAATTTTTAATAATTGTATATATTTAAGGTGTACAATATGATGTTTTGATGTACATATTCATGGTGAAATGGTGACTATAGTGACGCTAACTAGCATTTTCATCATCTCACCCCGTTACTTTTTTTATTTCTGTAGTAAAAGTACCTCAAGTCTACTTTTTCGGTATATTTCCAGTGTACAGTAGAATGTTAACTATGACCTCATGTGGTATGTTAGATCTCTGTTTATTCTATATAACTGCAAATTTGTACCCTTTAAATTCCATCTCCTTATTTCCACTCCCACCACTGAGATAGCCACCGTTTTACTCTCTGTTTTGATGTATTTGAGATTTTTTGTTTTGTTTAGATTCCTCACTTAAGGGAAGTCAGGCTGTATTTTTCCTTCTGTGCCTGGCTTTTTTCATTTATCATAGTGTCTTGCAGGTTCATCCATTTTATCACAGATGGCAGAATCTCCTTATTTTTTTAAGGCAGAATAAGCTTCCATTGTGCACATCTCACAGTTTTGTTATCCGTTCATCTGTTGATGTACACTTAGGTTGATTCCATAGCTTGGCTTTTGTGAATAATGCTGCAATGAACATTGGAGTGCAGATATCTTTACAAGATGGTGATGATTTCATCTCTTTGGGATACATACCCAGAAGAGGAATTGCTGGGTCAGATGACAGTTCCAATTTTAATTTTTCTAGGAATCTCCATACTGTTTTCCATAATGGCTGCACAAACCTACATCCTCACCATCAGTGTTTAAGTGTCCCCCTTTCTCCACACCCTCGCCAATACTAACCTCTTCTCCTTTTGCTAAAAGTCATCCTAATAGATATGAAGTGATATGACATTGTGGTTTTGATTTGTATTTCCCTGATGATTAGTGAGATTGAACACATTTTCATAGACCTGTGGCTAGTTTTATGTCATCTTTAGAGACATAGGTTCATCGCCCATGGTTTAATTGAATTATTATGCATTTTGGGCATTAACCCTTTATCGGACATAATCTTTGCAAATATTTTCTCCCAATTCATTGGCTGCCTTTTCATTTTGTTGATTGTTTCCATTCCCGCGCAAAAGCTTTTTAATTCAGTGTAATTTCACTTGTCTATTTTTGCTTTTGTTGCCATGTTTTTGGTGAGATATTTTAAAAATCTTTTTCAAGGTTAATGTACTAAGTTTTCTTCTAGGAGTCTTACAGTCCTATGTTTTGCTTTTTGTGTATGATGTTAAATAAGGGTCCAGTTTCACTCTTTTGCGTATGAATATTCAGTTTTCAAAGCATCATTTATTGAAGAGACTGTCCTTTCCCCATTGTGTCTTCTTGGTGGCTTTGCAGAAAATTAGCTGATTGTGTATGCATGAGATTATTTCATGGCTCTCTACTCTGTTCAATTGGTCTATGTGCCATTTTTATGCCAGTACCATACTCTTTTGATTACAGTTGCTTTGTAATATAATTTGAAATCAGGAAGCGTCATGCCTCTATCTTTGTTTTTCTTTCTCAAGATTTTTTTGGCTACTCTGGATCTTGGTTCTAAACAAATTTTTTTCTCTTTATTTTAAAGATGTCGGGTACAATTCAGGGTTAGGTATACAAATGTTCATTATGCAGGTACTCTTGTTGATGAGATGTGCCCCCTCCCTCCCCTGGCAGTTTCCCTCAACTGCCAATCCCACCTCCCCTTCCCTGGCAGTTTCCCAATACTGCCAATCCCTTTCTTATAGTATTATGATAATTGTTCAAGGTCTGCATATGAATGAGAACATATGGTATTCTGTTCTTTGTTTCTGTGATAGATCACTGAGTATGATCAACTCTAAATCCACCCAAGTTGCTGCAAAGTCCATATGTTTGTCCTTCTTTATGACTGCATAATATTCCACTGTGTAAATGCACCACATTTTAAAAAACCAGTCCAGCTTTGATAGGCACATGGTTAGATCCATGTTTTTGCTATTGTGAATAGAGCTGCAACAAACATATGTGTGCAGGTATCTTTTTGGTAGAATGACTTGAGTTCCTCTGGGTATATTCCCAATGGGTGGATTCCTGGGTCATACGGAAGGCCAATTTCTAGATCTTTCAGAAACTGCTACACTGTCTTCCAAAAAGGTTGCACTAGTTTGCATTCCCACCAGCAGTGTAGAAGCACTCCTTTTTCTCTGCATCCTCACCAGCATCTGTTGTTTGTCTTATTAATGATGGCCATTCTTACTGGGGTAAGGTGGTATCTCAATAAGCTTTGATTTGCATTTCTCTGATGATTAGTGAAACTGAGCACTTTTTCATGTGTCTGTTGGCTGCCTGTATATCTTCTTTTGGGAAGTGTCTATTCATGTTTTTTGCCCACTTTTTAATGGGGCTGTTTGTTTTTTTCCTTTTGGCACATTTGAGTTCCTTGTAGATCCCAGATGTTAGACTTTTGCCAGATATACAGTTGGCAAATTTTTCCCATTCTGTGGGCTATCTCCCTGTTCTCTTGACAGTTTCTTTTGCTTTGCAGAAGCTTTTCAGTTTAATGAGGTCCCACTTGTCTATCTTATCTCTTATGGTATGGGCACATGAGTTTTTTTAAAAAATCAGGAATTGGTTGCCAGTTCTGATTTCCATAAGGCTAACTCATGCTTTTCTAAGATTCTTCTAGCTTGAGGTTTTACATTTAGGTCTTTGGTCCATTTATGGTTAATTTTTGTGTATGGTGATAAGTAGGGGTGATAGGTTTCAATCTTCTGCATGTGATCAGCCATTTTTCCCTTCAGCACTTACTGAATAGGTTCTCCTCTCCCCAGTGGTTGTTGTTGGAAGCTTTGTCAAAGATGAGTTGACTGAGAATTTGAGGCTTTGCTTCCAGAATCTCTGTCCTGTTCCATTGGTCTGTGTGCCTGTTCTTGTACCAATACCAGGCTGTTTTGATTATTGTAATCTTACAGTAAAGTTTGAAGTCTGGAAGTGTGATACCTCCTGCTCTGTTTCTTTTGCTAAGCATTGTTTTGGCTATTTGTGGTCGTTTCTGTTTTTTTTTATTTTATGAATTTCTGTATTGTCATTTGCAGGTTTGAGAGGAAAGGTGTTGGTAATTTAATGAGTATTGCGTTGACTCAGTAGATTACCTTTGTTAAGATGGACATCTTAATAATGTTGATTTTTCCTGTCCTTGAGCATGGAATGTTTTCCCATTTGTTTGTGTCTTCTTGGATTTCTTTGAGCAGTGTTTTGTAGTTTTCAATGCAAAAGTCTTTCACTTCTCTGATTAGGAAGATGCCAAGGTATTTCATTTTGTGTGTGTGTGTGTGTGTGTGTGTGTGTTTGTATGTGTGTGTTTGTGGCTATTGTGAATGGGATTGTGCTTTTCATTTGGTTCTCCACCTGCTTGTTGTTGGTGTCTATAGAAGTTTTTAATTTGTTTCTGTAAAAAATGCCATTGGAATTTTGATGGAGATGGTGTTGAATCTATATATCACTTTGGGTAGTATGGACATTTTAGCAATATTAATTATTCTAATCCATGATCACACAATATCTTAAAGTTGATGGAGCATCATTTCACAGCCTGTCGCTTCCATGAGCCCCTTCCAAAGCTTGAGGAAGTGTCCTAGCAATGTTATACTCATAATTTTGTATTCTTTTTCTGTGGAAGCTTCCCATACTTGGAGTTGAACCTGAAAAGACTGTTTGTTTTCCTTTACTTCTCCTGTCCAGAACTGATTTCTTCTGGCCCAGGAACATGTGCAAATTCATCGCATGCTGAAGTGCTATGGGGTGTTTTCTCAACCATCACTATACCTCCTATTTACATGGGGTTTTTAGTTGACAAATCTCTTTCAGTGGTTATGCCCCATTTGATCCTCCTACCAACTCTGCAACATAGGCGTAGCAGACATCAGAATCCCAGAAGAGCATTAGGAGAGGCCAAGTGACTTAATATTTAAATGCCAAGGCTTGAAATTATTCAGGCAACTAGAGCTTCCTCATCTTTCTGGACCTCCCTCCCATCTCTGAGCCTTAATATTCTCATCCATAAGATAGAGATACTAATAACACCTGCCCCAGAATCTGTGTAGGCTGAGATATGACTCCGAGAGGTGAAGATAGTTTCCAGGCCACCCAGCCATTGAATGGCAAATCTCCTGCATCGAGGACCATGCCTTTTCCACAGCACTCTGCTCTCTCTTCTGTCCCATCGATGATGTTGGTGATGAGAAAGTGAAAACACATGAAGAGAGAGTGACTTGTTTTGGGTCACAGAGCAAGCACATAGCATGATGACCCAGATATCACATGCACAAGAAGTAGCGTCGAGTGGCGTTAGCAGTTCAGCTCTTAAGTCTCTCTGGGTTCAAACTCAACTCACCCTTTATTGTATGAATTGTAACCTTGGGTTAGTTACCTTACCCTCTCCACCCCAGCTTCCTCACCTATAAAAGAGGGACAATAAAAATTCTCGGTCAGGTGCAGTGGCTCAAGTCTGCAATCCCAGCACTTTGGGAGACCAAGGCGAGAGGATTGCTTGAGTCCAGGGGTTCGAGATCTACTTGGGCAACTTGGAAAGACCTGGTCTCTACAATAAATAAAAAAGCAGCCAGGCATGGTGGCACTCGTCTGTAGTTCCAGCTGCCTGGAAGGCTGAGGTGGAAGGATCGCCTGAACCCAAGCAGGTCGAGGCTGTGGTGGCCGTGAGTGTGCCGCTGCACTCCAGCCTGGGCATAAGAGTGAGATTCCAATTTAAAAAAAAATTCTCACCTCAAAGTTTTGTTGAGAGTATTAAATGAGAGACTGCACATAGGACAACTGCAGCAGTGTCTGGTGTAACGAAGCACCCAAAGAGTGTGAGCAACCCTTATTATTAGTCAAAGTGCACCTACACGAGAGGCCTGGTGTTTGCCAGCTCCCTGTAATGGTTGTCACCACCCAGGTGTAACAAGGATCTGAGGTCTGCCCACAGGAGCCTTTGTCTGAATCTGCCTCCAAACCACCTGTTTTTGCTTTTCTTTTTTCATGGTATCTTCCAGAATTTGGGGGGAAGGAGAAGCATAAAGTAAAGTTTCAGAAGGTGAGGGAGGGAGCAACTCATCCTAATTCATCATATTTTACAAAATATTTGTCACAAAAATGGCACTCATGGCACAAAGGAGCACTCATGCGGTGGCTGCCATGAGTAGGGACACAGTAGCCATCAGTCACAGCCCCACACCTTGGATCAGGCCCAGCCTTACCTCGCGAACTTGTCCCTTCTGGCGTCAGTGAGCCCCAGGCATAAGGGTCTGCTGAAGTCCACTGAAGACCTGGGCTCAGGCCTTTGCAGTCAGCGGTTGTGAAGGACTCGGGCTTTCACGCACCCAGGCTGCCCTCCCTCACCTAGTGCCACCTCCTGGTCCAAACCTGGAGTTCTAAGCAGTGGACAAAGAGTGATCAAATGGAACAAAGGGCATGTTTGACTGGCATCATTTCAGAGTCATCTTCAGTACTCCTGGCCGAATACAGCCATCACACAGATTGTCCCAGTTACCTAGATCTCCTCTTAAAAGTTAACCATACGTCTCTTGCCTTCCAAAAATAACCACGTAAATTTGAGTTAAATGACCCATTCTTCATTTAAATGAACATGTCAGTACTGCTCATTGTATATAGCCAATTTTACTGTATGTAGTTTAATATTGATAATGTTATTATCTAGGAGAGTGGCTGTGCTTTTTCTTCTCATTTATTTTGTTTTTTTTAAATCTTGCTTTGAATGCACTCCCATTTAAATGACTAGAAGATTGTCAATCATGGCTCTTTTAAGAATTCCTAGATATTTTTCTAAATGTATATAGTAAACCAAGTTCTTAGAGACCAACTTCTCATCTTATTGAAGGCCTTTTCTCTATTCTAACTACTTGAGGAGATCACTAGCACACGCTGCCCTGCACTCCACCTTGGTATGTCCCCATTTCTCTTAAGGATAACAAATGCATGATGTGTCCGGCCAGAGAGCCAGGTCCAAGCAAGCCTGTCTGTGCGTTCTTCAGGCCCTGGAAGGACAGAGATGAGCAGGAAATTGGAGGGCAAAGACCTCCCTCCTTTGCTTTTAAAAGAGCAAAAATATATTTAAAAAAAACTCATTGTGAAAAGCTTCCCAAACTCTGTCTGACAAAAACAACCTAATACGTTGGAAGATGTCAAGTATATGCAAAGTCACTTGGAAACAGGTCTTGTTCCAAGAGCAGTTTTTAAAATGTGTGGGGCAGAGGGGGGAAGGAGTAGGAAGGGGAAGGAATGATATGAAGGCAACCAGGACCCAGGAGGATTTGGTCTCTGAAGAACAAAATGATAAAGAAAACTAGTAAACAAGAAGTCAGGGGCTCCAGTGTCACCATTCTGAGACGGAGATAGCTAGAAAAAGTCTAGGCAGACAGACAGGAGGGTCCTCTGGTAACAATGTAGTGAATTTCCTGCAGATCTCTCAGGCTCAACGTTGGTAAACCCACTCCCTGAGAGCCTCTCAAGCTAAAGCTTAAGTACTCACTGCTGGGATCGAAAAGCAACCAATCAGCTTGCCATTAGGCCCCTACCTCCTGCTGATTGGTCCTAAATACTGACCAATCAGAACAGTTATAGCTTACAGCTAATACTAGCCAACTGGCTTGGACTTAGGGCTATATAAGCACCAGGTTTTTGGCCCCAGACGGGCAACCCTTTCAGACCCCTTCCCAGTGTGGGAGCTTTTCTGTCCTCTCAATAAATCCTGCTTGCTCACTTTCTGGTCGGCTGTGTCCCTCATTCTTCCTGGGCATGAGACAAGAACCTCGACCCGGAAGAGCTGCGACCTGAAGAACTGCGAAAGATCGTCAGAGCCGGCTGAACCAGGATAGCTGCCAGAAGAAGGCGAAACTCCAAAGCTGAGACACCTCAGGGGCTAGGCTTGCCAGCCCACCAAACCAGCAACCCTCTCAGGGCTCGGCTTGCCAGCCCTTAGAGCCAACACTCAGGGGCTAGGCTTGCCAGCCCACCGAATCCCAACACTTTCAGGGCTTGGCTTGCCCATTAGAGCTGACACTTTTGTGGTTAAGCTTACCAGCCCCTCAACGACCCTCTCTGGGACTTGGCTGGCCGACCCACTGAGCTAACACTCTCGAAACCCAGGCTGATCTGAAAAATCCACATCAATTCCTTCCCAGAACCAGTCTTTGGAAGTCAAGTCTGATAGTGAAACACACTGAGCTGGCTTCCTTGAGTCACACATTCTACGTCCTTAGAGGCTTTTTGTCAAAACGACATCTTTTTAGATGTGTTCCCTCTTTCCTCTTTAAGTAATTCTCCATGACATTTGTCCTGTGCTGGGACTCCATAACCACCACTTTCTAGAAGTATCCAGATAATTAGCCACCTGTGTGATTTATTTAGTCTCTCTCCATTTCATCCTTGCTATCTGAAATATAATAATCTGAAACCAATTTTGCAACCTTTCTGCTGCCAACTACTGCTTTACTCCTGAGTTATCCATCAAGGATCAGGATTACTGCCACTTTTACTAGCATAAAAATTCCAGCCAGCAGGTTTCAACCAACAAGCTCCCAAAGCAAGTCATTGCTCCATTACAAAACATTCAAAGGTTCACACACATTCTTTAGTCCCTAACAGTGGGATCATGGCATAAGCATCTCTCCAGGTAGTTTCCAATGCCTTGATCATTGAGGCTCTCCCCTGGTAGTCTCCCTGGAAGGTCTCCTGAGGTTCTCTCAATCTCGGTCTGATGATGCATCTTCAAGGACTCTGCACAGCTATTTCTTTCTTCCAACACTCATTGCACAGGGTCACATACACATTGTCTGCTCTCTTTTTCTTATTTTTTAAAAACTACTTAGAACCAATCTGAGTTATCTCTTGGTGAGCGCCTGTCATCTGTCAAGCACCATGTAGGTATTTTGACACTCACTGTCTCGCCTTTTTTGTATGCAGGCAAGCTCAGCCCCTTTTCTAGATAAAAACCCCAGGCTCAGACTTGCCTCTCCCTGCCCTCCCTTTCTCTTCATGTCTTCCCACCCCTTGTCATTCTCTAGCCTCTTCTCAGAGCTACTCAGTCCTCTCCTCTGTCCCATCTGTCAGAGAAGGCAGCCTTCTAGCTTCCTACCCTATAGTTCTGTGATATGTTCGGGCAAGTACTAAGTTGTCTAGGAGTTCAGTGACTTACACAGAAACATACATGTCAGTCATCACTGGATATGGAACTATCCAGTCTCTTGATTCCCATTTAAATATTCTTTTCAAACGCGGACCCATAAAAGTATCATTCTGCAGAAAAGGGAGCTGGAGAAACATGAAGTGCTGGATGCAATAACATGCTGGTGATGGTTCTTGCCAAATATTAAAGTGTTACTTGACCTCTGACGTCTAAAGGTCAAAGAAGAACTTGATGATGTAGGGGGTATCATCTGAGGGGTAAGTGAGGGTAGAGGTGGAAAGTTTGTCTTAGCGGTTTTGCAAATGACTTATTGCATCTGGATCCTGTGAAGAATCTCACTCTTTGGAAGGTGAGGCCACAGTTGTAGACTCTTGGGATACGGGAGCGGTAAGTAACTGCACACATCACCACATCTGACTTGAGTCCTCTAGGCAATACATTTTGCTGCTTAGCAAGATCCCTAGAAGGCAGAGCCAAAGGCAAGGAGGATTAAAGCAGCAGCCCTTTACTTGGGAGGCATGAATCCAGAGGCACAGGTAAGGAAATAAAAGAAACCCAGAGAAGGGAATGAGAGGAGGCAAGCAGGGGAGTATGGTGGCTGTTGCCTTACCATAGCCACGAGGATGTTTGGTGATGACTTGGCAGGTTTGTTCATAGGGCACAGAGGATTTCTCCCAAAGAGTTGATGAACTCAGTGATTTCTTTGGAGATGTCTCACAGATGGAAGAAAGAGGGGGGATTTGCCTAGCTAGCTCCCACCTCCCAGTTCTCATTGGTCAAGGCCAAGCACATGGGAAAGTACTCCCCTCACACTTCCCAGTGGCAACACTGGCTTCTCAGTGACATTCCATGTTGCGTGGGATTGCATTCATTTAAGTCTAGAAGAAGAGTGGCAATCTGAAATACAAGGGCTTGGACTTTGGGCACGTGGGCCTTGGAGCCCAAGATGCAACTCAGACACCAACTTGCTCAGGGAGCATGGCGGAAATGGCAACAGCAGTGGTGCCGTCCTGGAAGTGGGAAATGTCTTTGGACACAAGGAGACAGTTAAGAAACTCTAAGAAGTTACCGAGGTTTAGGTCCAAACATCCGATACATGATGTTCAGCAATGCCTCTACATCTCCCATAGGGAGGAACTCATTGTTTCACCAAAAAACCTCTTTTCTTTTTATCCAGAAAAAATCTGTGATCTCTGAGATTTAGCCTCTTACTCTAGTTCTCTTTTCAGGAACCAGGTAGAAAAATTTTGATCCATCATCCACATGACCATTCTTCTTTTATTTTTATGTGTTTATTTATTTATATTTATTGTATTTATTTACTTATTTTTTATTTTAAAGATATGGGGTACAATTCAGGATTAGGTATACAAGTGGACATCATACAAGTAAAGTTTGGGCATCCCTTTGGTCCCCACTTTGTCTGGTTTGAGATCAGGTACCCTTACTGATGCTGTGTCCCTCACACCCAACCCCAGCAATATCCCGCTACTGCAAATCCCTTTCTTATAGAATTATGGTAAATGTTCAGGGTCTGTTTATAAGTGAGAACATGTGGTACTCTGTTCTTTGTTTCTGTGATATTTCACTCAGTATGATAGCCTTTAAATCCATCCAAGTTGCTGTGAAATCCATATAGTTGTCCTTCTTCACGGCTACATAATATTCCACTGTGTATACGTACCACATTTTTTTAACCAGTCCAATTTCATTGGGCAGCATGGTTGGTTCCATGTTTTTTCTATTGGGAATAGTGCTGCAATAAACGTATGTTCAGGTATCTTTTTTGTAGACTGATTTGAGTTCCTCTGGGTATATTCCCATTAGGGGGATTGTTGAGTCAAATGGAAGGTCAATGTCTAGTTATTTTAGAAATTGCCACACTATTTTCCAAAGAGGTTGCACTAGTTTGCATTTCCACCAGCAGTGTATGTGTTCCTTTTTCTCTGAATCTTCGCCAGCATCTGTTTTGTTTGTTTTATTAATGAAGGTCATTTGTTAGGTGATATCTCAATGTAGTTTTGATTTGTATTTCTCTGATGAGTAGTGAGGATGAATATTTTTTCATGTGTCTGTTGGCTACCCATATATCTTCTTTTGAGAATTGTCTATTTGTGTCCTTTGCCCACTTTTTAATGGGGATGTTTGTTTTTTTCCTTTTGGCACATTTGAGTTCCTTTAGAGCATGGATGTTAGGCCTTTGTCAAATGTAAAGTTGGCAACTATTTTTTCTCAGTCTGTAGGTTGTCTCCCTGCTCTCCTGATGGTTTCTTTTGCTTTGCAGAAGATTTTCAGTTTGATGAGATGCAACTTGTCTAGCTTATCTCTTATGGCATGGGCAATTGGGGTTTTGATCAGGAATTAGTTGTCATTTCCAATTTCCATAAGGGTGTCCCCTGCGTTTTCTAAGGTTCTTACAGTTTGATGTTTTATGTTTAGGTCTTTGATCCATTTACAGTTGATTTTTGTGTATGGTGATAAGTAGGGGTCTTGTTTAAATCTTCTGCATGTGGTCAGCCAGTTTTCCCAGCGGCATTTATTGAATAGGTTCTCCTCTTCCCAGTAATTGTTGGTGGAGGTTTTGTCAAAGATGAGTTGGTTGAGGAATTGAGGCTTTGTTTCCAGAATCTCTATCCTGTTCCATCAGTCCATATGCCTATTCTTGTACCAAGACCTGGCTGTTTTGATTATTGAAGCCTTAAAGTTTAAAGTCTGGAAGCATGATACCTCCTACTTTCTTTTGCTAAGGATTGTTTTGGCTATTTGTAGTCGTTTGTGTTCCATATGAATTTCTGTATTGTCATTTCCAGGTCTGAGAAGAATGATATAGGTATGTAATAGGTATTGCGTTGACTCAGTAGATTTCCTTTGATAGGATGAACATCTTAACAATGTTGATTCTTCCTGTCCATGAACATGGAATATTTTTCCATTTGTATATGTCTTTTTGGATTTCTTTGAGCTGTGTTTTGTAGTTCTCATTGTAAAAGTCTTTTACTTCTCTGGTTAGGAAGATGTTGAGGTATTTCTTTTTTTGTGTGGCTATTGTGAATGGGATTGTGCTTTTTATTTGGGTCTCTGCCTGCTTGTTTTTGGTGTATAAGAATGCAACTGTCTTTTGCACATTTATTTTGTACCCCAAGACTTTGTCAAAGTCCTTTATCAGTGAAAGCAGGTTTTTGACAGACGCGCCTGGATTTTCGAGGTATAGGATCATATAGTCAACAAAGAAGGATAACTTAAATTCTTCTTTTCCTATTTGGATACCCCTGATTTCCTTCTCTTGTCTAATTGTTCTAGCTAGGACTTCCAACACAATGTTGAACAAGAGGAATAAGAGTGGGTAGACTTGTCTTGCTCTGGTTTTCAGTTTCTGTCCATTTAGCAATATGCTGGCTGTGGGTTTATTGTAGATGGCACTTACTATTTTGAGGTATGTTCCTTCTATACCTAGGTTTTCAAGGATTTTTATCAAGAAGCAATTCTGAAATTTATCAAAAGTCTTTTCTACATCTAATGATATCATCATGTGGTTCTTATTTTTACATCTGTTGATGTATTTAATTACATTTATATTCTTGTAGATGTTGAACCAGTCCTGCATCTGGGATGAAGCCTACTTGGTCACAGTGGATGATTTTTGAGATGTGTTGTTGGATCCTATTTGTTAGAATCTTGTTGAGGATTTTTGCATTAGGGTTCATTAGGGTTATTGAGCTGTAGTTCCTTTTCTGTTGGGTCTTTACCCAGTTTGGGTATCAGTGTGATGTTAGCTTCATAAAATGATTTGAGGAGAATCCTATCTTTTTCAATTACCTGGAATACTTTCAATCAGATTGGTATTAGCTCCTCCATGTATGTTTTGCAGAATTCTGCTAGAAAGCCGTCTGGTCTAGGGTTTGTTTTGTTTTGCTTTGTTTTGTTTGGAGGTAGTTTTCTTATGACAGAGTCAATTTCCTGGGTCGTTACTGGTCTATTTAGTATCTCAATGTCATCTTGTTTCAACCTTGGGAGGTTATATGATGTCAGAAATTCCTCCAAATGGAGGTTATTTAGGTTATCGAGTTTGTTTCCATACAGGTGCATAGTAATCTCATAATCTTTTGTATTTCTTCAGGGTCAGTTGTTGATTTGATTTTCTGCATTTCTGATTGTGCTTATTTGGGCTATTTCTCTCATTTTCTTTGTCATTCTGACTAGGGGTCCATCAATCGTGTTTATTCTTTCAAAGAATCAACTTTTTGTTTTGTTGAATTTTTTTCTATGATGTTTTTGTCTTCTATGTCCCATATTTGAACTTTTACTTTGATGATCTGGATTTTTCCGCTGTATTTATGGTTTTAGTGGTCTTGTCTTTCCAGCTCCCCTAGGTGATTTGTTAGACTGTTAACTTCTGATCTTTCTATTTTCTTGACATGTGTTTGTAGAGATATAAATTCTCCTCTTAGAACTTATTTCATGGCATCCCAGAGGTTTTGATAGGACGTTTCCTCATTTTCATTTGTTTCCAGGAAACTTTTAATTTCTCTTTGGATTTCTGTGTTGACCCAGTAGTTGTTCAGCATCATGCTATTTAGTATCCATGTTTCTGTGGGTTTTGGGGGAGTCTTGTTGGTGTTGATATTTATTTTTATTCCACTGTGGTCTGAGAAGGTGCAAGGCAGTATTTTTATATTATGAGATTTATTTGTGCTTGATTTATGACCAAGGATGTGATCGATCTTGAAGTGCATTCCATGTGATGATGAGTAGAATGTATATTCTGTGGTTGTTGGGTGGAGTATTCTGTAGATATCGATTAAATCCAGATGGTCGAGGGTCAGGTTGAGGTTCTGGATCTCGTGTTGATTTTTTGCCTCACATATGAATATTCTTTTGAGTTCTCATGGTGTCATTGGCCTTTGCGATATCTCATTTCCTGCTTCCATTCTTTCCACTCTCATATGCCAAGGTGATTTATGTGTATTTTGATTATTTTTATGTCTTCTCATAAAAAGTATGTTGTTTTGTGTGCATGAGTTTTTAATTTACACAAAAGAAATGTGCTACAGATTTCATGTTCTTTTTTTCCCGCTCATACTATATTTTTAATATTTATCCATAGAGCTGTACTTACCCATTCACCCAGAAATGAACCTCTACTTTGCCTCTTATTCTTGTGCAAATAAATACATTGTCATTTAATAGGACTGTGTTCGAATTTTTTGAATATATACCCAGTAGTTGGATTTCTGAATTGTTGGGTAGAAACATATTAGATAGACTAAGTAATTCCAGACTAATCTTCAAAGTGACTGCCTTGTCCATATTCCCGCCAACAACATATGACGTTTCTGTATTCCTAGAATTTAACCAATATTTGAATTTTCCTACTTTTTTTTTTGAGTTGGAGTCTCACTCTGTCGCCCAGACTGTAGTGCAGTGGCTGCTCCTGGCCACTGCAGCCTTGACCTGCTGGGCTCCGTTGATCCTTCAGCCTCAGTCTTCCAAGTAGCTGGAACTACAGGTGTGCGCTACCACACCCGGATAATTTTTTTTATTTATTGTAGAGATGAGGTCTTGCCAAGTTGCCCAGGTGGGTCTCGAACTCACGGGCTCAGGCAATCCACTCACCTCAGCTTCTCAAAGCGTAGGATTACAGGCTGAGCCACCGAGCCTGGTGAAATTTTCCTACTTTTTCAACTGATGTTTCTCATTTAAGTGCGAAATGACATCTCATCATTTTAATTCATGGTTTTATAATCCCTAATAATTTTGAATCTCTTTCTATGCTTGTTAGTTTCCATGAATTTCTTGTTTATCTCATTTGTCTATTTTTCTATTGTGTCCAGTCTTTTACTTATTCTTGATAGATTCCTAGCTAGCATGAATATTAACCTTTTATTAATTTACTCATTGCAAATATCTTCTCTTAATCTCTGCTTATCTTGTCTGTGGTGTCCTTCACTGGACATAAATCTTTAATTTTAATATATTCATTGAGCCTTAAGCCTATTGTCTTTTAAAGTTATGTTTTATTTTGTTTCATATATGACAGATAATGTGCTGACATAGTAACAAGTTTTGAGGGAGGCGCTTCTCACGCAGTAGCATGAAAACCCAATCATCACACTTATGACCTGCAAAAGGATCTAAGGTTCTGTTTGATAATCCTTTTCCCAGCCAAAAGTCAATAGTATGTTCTTCTGCATTATTCGATTTATTTTATGGTTATGGTTCCATTGCTTAAGAATACCACTGAAGCAATCATCTTAATCATTCTTTATCTCTGTTACTACTTTTATCATCTATTAACTTCCCATATAAATGGGAATCTTGTCTGAGGTCCTCTATGCCATTTAGCCTGTTTGTTTTTGACCAGTGCCATACTAATTTTATTACTGAATCCTTAAAGTGTATCTTATTAGCTCTTAGAGCAAGATTCCACTCTATGTTCCTCTTTTTTTAAGTTGACTTAACTCTTTATAGATAATTAAATATTGAATATTATGTCCTATACATTTTAGAATAAGTTTAACAAGTGTTTAAAAAATATATCTGGCATTCAATTGATATAGTTTTGAAATTATAAAACAGACCGGGTGTGGTAGTTCAAGCTTGTAATCCCAGCATTTTGGGAGGCTGAGGTGAGGGGATTGCATGAGCCCATTGGTTCGAGAACAGCCTGGGCAACTTGGCCAGACCTCATCTCCACAATAAATCACAAAATTAGCCGGGCGTGGTAGCGTGTGCTTATGGTTCTGGTTACTTGGAAAGCTGAGGCAGAAGGATTGCCAGAACTCAGTAGGTTGACACTGGGGTAGCCATGAGAATGCCACTGTACTCCAGCCTGGGCATCGGAGTAAGACTCCACCACACGAAAAAAAAAAAGAAATTATAAAACTCCTTCAGTGGCTTATCAGCAAACCTTATCTATCAAAATAAAACATGAGTGAACCTAAAGAGAGGTAAATAGAAATTATACAAAGTGAAAAACAAAGAGAGAACAAATATAAAGGAATGATAGAGCAAAGAATATAAAATGGAACAATATAAAACACATGTGATTGGAAGGTGGGGGAAAGTGAGAGACAAAACGGACAGAAGAAATATTTGAAAAGATAATAGCCAAGTTTTTGTTTGATTGTTAGTTTGTTTTCCTGAGTCAGAGTCTCACTCTGTCACCCAGGCTGGAGTGCAGTGACACACTCAGAGCATGAAATAATAGCATATCATTTGAATGTATATATGTATATCTGCATACCTTTGCTATAACAGAAGACTTAACTAAGATTGAGAATCTTATCAGATAGTACTCAAAATGTCCAGGATACAATTGAAAATTACTCACCATACCATAAACCAGGAAGATTTCAACTTGAATGAAAAAAGAGATAATAGATACCAACACGGAGATGACACACGTGTTAAAATGATCTAACATGGAATTTATGCAGCCATTGTAAAAATGCTTCAACAGGAAATTATAAACATGTTTAAAACAAATACAAAATCTCCACAAAGAAACAGAAAAAAGTAAATAAATAAAGACAAAACAAATGGAAATTTTAGACTTGAAATACATATATTGACTGAAATGAAAACTTCTATAAGAGAGTTCAGCAGAAGATGGAGAGGACAGAAGAAACAATCAGCCAACTTAAAGATAGAACAATGCAAACTGCCCAATTTAACAATAGAGAAATAGTTTTTGTTTGGAAAAAAACAGAATGAGCAGTGCCTCAGGGATCTGTGGTACTATAACAGAAGATCTAGTATTTGTGTCATGAGCATCTACAAAGAAGAAAAGAAAGAAAGTGAGGTTGAAAAGCACTCAAACAAGTAATAACTAAAAATTTCCCAAATGTGGCAAAAGACATAAACTTAAAGATTCAAGAAGCTGAGTGAATTCCCAACAATAAAACCTCAAGGAAATACACACCAAGATTCAACGTAATCAAATTTGTGAAGACTAACACAAAGAAAAAAATATTTAAAGCAGCAAGGGAGAAATAAAAACATAATCTGGATGACATGCTTTTTTAAAATCAGAAATCATGGAAGCCAGAAGGAGGTGGCACAGATTTTTCAAGTGCTTTTCTTTTGAAAAGTACCTGAAGTTCTATATCCAGCCAAAATAGCCTTCAAGAATGAAGAAGAAATAACTCATTTTCAGATGAAGAAAAACTAAGAGAATTTGTTACCTGCAGACCTATACTAAAAGAATGGATCATGGAAGTTCTTGACACTGAAAAGGAATAATAAAATAGGAATCTTTGGAACATTAGGAAGAATGAAAGAATAAGGAAAAAGAAAAAAAAAATACATGTAAATAGACTTGCTTGTCCTCTTAAGTTTTCTAAATGATGTTTGATTTTGAAGCAAGCAGAAATTGTAACTTTTTTTATGTAGTTCTCAACGTATGTAGAGGCAATATTTAGGTCAATTATACTATAAAGGGACTTAAAAGGAAACAAGGTTTTTACACGCTACTCAAATTGATACAGTATCTACATCAAAAAAACTGTGATGAATTATATATGTATAATATAATACTTAGATGAATTTTAAAAAATCTATACAAAGAAATACATCAAAAACATTATATGTTAGCTGGTCATGGTGGCGCATGTTTGTAGTTCCAGTTACTTGGAAGACTGAAGTGTAAGGATCACCTGAGCCCAGCAGGTTGAAGCTGCAGTGGCCATGAGCATGCTACTGAACTCCAGCCTAGGTGACAGAGTGAGATTCCAACTAAAAAAAAAAAACCTGTATGTAAATAAAAATAAAATTCTAAAAAAATTCAAGTAGCCTACAGGTAAACAAAAACAAAAGAAAAAAAAAGAAAAAGGAAAAAGAGAAACATAAAACAGAGAAAATAAACAGAAAACAAAAAAAGTCAGACTTATACTTTAACATATTAGTAATTATAATAAATGTAAATGGCTTAAATGTACAAATTATAAGACAGAGATTAGCAGCATATATTTTTAAAATGTTCCAACTATATGATGTCTAAAAAGAACTCTCTTCAATTATAATAATATAAGGTTAGAGTGAAAAGAAAAGTATATAAAAAGATATATCATGCAGACATTAATTGAAAGAAAGCAGGAGTTCTGTTTTTAAATTTCAGTTTCTTTTTTTAACTTAGCCTATACTTACTCATTAAGGAGTTCTTTTTATAAATCAAATAAAGTGCACTTCAAAAGTACAGAAAATTACTAGGTACAGAGAATGATATTATACAATGATAAAAGTTTAGTCCATCAATAAGACACAGTAATCCTAAATGTTTATGCACCAAGCAACGGAACTGCAACATATGTGAAGCAAAAATAAATAAATAATACAATTAAAAAACCCAAACAAGCAAAACAGTTAGAACCAAAAGGAGAAATAGGTAAATTTACACTTGTAGTCAGAGGCTTTAACAACCGTCCTCAACAAATATTAGTACATCTAGACAGAAAATCAGAAACAGTGTATGACAACTCAGTAATAGCATTAAACAACAGGATGTAATCAACATTTATAGAACACTTCACCTGATGATAGCAGAATATGTACGTATTTAATTTTTTTCAAATGATCACAAAACATTTACCAAGTGCTGAGATTGGAATATGTTCCTCAAAGTCCATATGTTAGAAATTTAATTTCCAATTCAGTGGTTTTGGAATGTGGGGCTTAATAGATTAGGAGGTATTTGAGTTAGGAGGACACCATTTTCCTGAATAGATTAATGCTGTTATCATGGAAGTGCATTTCTTATAAAAGAATGAGTTTAGTCACCATTTGTCCCTTCTCTCTTACCTATCCTTATCTTCTCTCTACCCTTATGCCATGTGACGCCTTCTGCTATGCTAAGATGCATCAAGAAGGTCCTTGTCAAATGCTGACCTTTCAATCTTGAGCTTTCCAGTCTCTAGAATTGTGAGCCAATACATTTATCTTTATTATATATTACCCAGTCTTTGGTATTTTGTTTTAGAAGCACAAAACAGACCAAGACACCAAGATAGACCACATCTTGTTTCCTAAAGCAGGTCTTCATAAATATTGTAGAACTGAAGTCATACAAGGTATGTTCTCTGACCACAATGGAATCAAACTAAAAGTCAATAACAGAAAAATGACAGAAATATCTTCAAATATTTAGAAACTAAATAATACACTTCTAAATAATCCATGGGTCAAAGAGAAAGTCTCAAGAAAAAATTTTCAAAAAATACATTGAGCTGAATGAAAATGCAAATGAAAAATACCAAAATTTATGGGACACATCTGGAGCAGTGCTGAGAAGGAAATTTATAGCACTTAGTGTTACATTAAAAATGAGCAATTCACCAATATGTCTCAGAAAATCTTCCATAAATGGGCACTAGTAGATATTTTAAGCTTGTGCATTTCTTATTCTTTCAAGTCCTACATATTCAAGATATTATTATACCAAATAATTCTGCTCAAACATTTGTTTGAATTTAGGAAGTTTTCCTTTTCTTTTTTTTGCCTTAGGGCTTATCCTTGCTGAACAAAGCAATCGGTTGTACCAGAATGTCCTGGATCTTAATCCAACAAAGATGGAAAGATCAACTATGATTTGGTATGTGTTTTAGAGGTTTGTTTTGACATTTAATTAGTTATTTGCTCAGCATATCACCTTTGCTGCTGAATCTTGCCTGTGATAAGAATCTGAAAGTGATTAATTCAAGAACTCACCATAGAACAGAAAGAGTATAACTTGAGAGATACCTTTATTGTAGTGTCGCCATCCTCCATCTGAGGGCTAAATATTTCAAAGGTATTCCCAGTCTCATTGGCTAGATATTCTCAGTGTGATTGGATATTTATTTTACTTCCCAACTAAACTTGGAAGTAAGGAACAAGAAGTTTCGATGAAGATGGTAGTCATAACACATTCTCAGTCCAGCTGAAAGGCAATTAGTAATATCTGACTTTTGGGTCTAGTTTGCATTTGGTACAGAACTTAGTGTTTATCCAGAACCTATTATTTTTCGGGAATGCTGTCTAAAATATAGCAGTCTCTCAATAAACACTGCCGTGATGAGCGTTATTATTAAAGACGACTAGCATGTGGAGTAAACCTTTGGCTACATAGCTAGGCCAACTAGATGAGGAAAATGGGGAAGTAGAAACTTGTTTGGGGTCACTCACAAGTTAGGGTCTCAGCATTGTGATAAAAATGTGCCTAGGGACCAGGTGCAGTGGCACACACCTATAATCGCAGCACTTTAGGAGGTTGAGATGGGATGATCACTTGAACCCAGGAGTTGAAGGCCAACTTGGGCAACATAGTGAGACTCCCAGTCTTCATAAAACATTTAAAAATTAGCCAGGTATGATGGCATGCACTTGTAGTCCCAGTTATTGGGAGGCTGAAGCTGAAGGATCATTTGAGCCCAAGAGATCAAGGTTGCAGTGATCTATGATTGTGCCATGGCACGCCAACAGATAAATGTGATAAGTAAAAGCGAAAAATTTTCTCAAAGAAAAGCATGGTAAATGAAAAATAGATACACAATTGCCAAAATAAGTACAAATATATTCAGTAATCACATTCAATATAAAATAATTCAACTCATACTAAGATAAAGATTAAATTTCAAAATTCAGCTGCAGGAAACTTGTATGAATGAAAATAGGTCAATTTTGAAAACATAAAGCTGAGTTTTAAAAATTGAAGAAAATTTTTTTTCCGGGGTGATTCTATGTATATAATCTAAAACCACAGACAACTGTCCCACATATTGTTTATGACTATATGTACAATTGCAATGCAAAAATATAAACTAGAGGGACGCTCATTAAATTCATACTAGTGTTTCCCTGGAGAGGAGGTGAGCAAGTTTACACTTAGGTGTTAAAGATGGAGGCAACTTTATCTTCTATGTATTTCATTTTAATGTAATGCAGAACAAAAAAATCACTGAATGTTCACTTTTTGTCCTTTATAGTGAGCATTTGGGTGTTTACATTTGCTTTTGCTTTAAAAAATAAAGGAAAGAAGAAAGACCTTCAGGATGGAAACAGACAGGCACTTCTGCATTGCCAGGGCAAGGTGAGTACAAGTTCCACGGGAACCAGGATCTCAGCAGATTCTCACCTAAAAATGGGCATAACTTTGCACTTTTATGGCTCTGGACATTAATAAAATGGTGTGTGATCTGTAGAAAAGAGTCCTGTGCTGAATGGGAATGAAATGTATGCAAAAAAATTCTGAGTCAGTATTCCTGTCCAGCTTAAACTCTGGTACCAATGAGTAATACACACTACAGTAGGTCTGGGTGATTCATACAAAAGGCACTGGCTGCTATGGGACCTTGGGAAACTCAGTAAGATTGCCTTGGCATCTGAAAGAGTATTATTGATAGTTTGTAGCATTACATGAGGATCGAGTGACATGTTTGCAGAGTCTTCTGCATTCTATAAGCTAACATACATATAGGTTGCTACAGTCACTATGATTACTAAGCATTAAGGAATATGGTGTGATGGAATAACCCTGTCCCCAATTTCACTGACTTCATTGAGAGCAAGGCCTTGAAGAAAATTATAAGGCATAAGAAGATTGGCATTTTTTTGGTTGATATGGAGTACCTAAAATTAACAAGGGAATCGTTTTTAATTCAGCTGTTAAACTTCATGATTGGGCAAGCCACTAAATTTCTGTGTTCCTGAGAAAATGTAGTTAGTAAACCGTATGTAAATGAGAACTCACTGAAAACTGCTTCTTGCATCCAAGCCAACTCTTCCTGGTTGAATGACTTTTAAGAATCACATTAACGTCTATTCATTATTTTAATATTGAAGGCCAGCTTCTCACAGACTCATCTACCCAGGGAGTCCTCACCATCAGCTGTGAATGCCAGGAGGACTTGGACCTCTGAGAATTGCTGAGAATCAATGCAATGATCTCTGGCAAAGCATGAGTGCATAGCCCATCTGTCTCCTCAGGACGAGAGAGGGTAAGAAAGAGTGCAGAGTGAAGAGCAAACCCTGGCCTGGAGAGCACAGCAGCAGCTTTCTCCGTGCGTCTTCACACACACACACACACACACACACACACACTTCTGTTCACACACATCAGAATGTTCAAGCATAAAGCAGAATTATCCAAATGGTCTTGTGTGTCTGTCTCCATACTTTTTCATATAACTTGGTGGAATAAAATCAACTTCTGTGATCCTAGACTCAGTAAATAAAACCTGTTCATTTTCACTAGCAGGTTTAAATGTCACAAAGCTAGTATTTCATATTAAAAAGTCAAGCTCATAAAGTATTTCCATATGGAATCCCCTAAAACAGGGACCAGAGGATTTCCCCCCTCTTGTCAGAGACATAACAAAAGAATAAATGGGCTCAAAAAAGTATGAAAGAACCTCCTTTCCTTGCCTACTCCCTGTTCATACTAAGAAATCAACATACATTTGTCAACTTGGGCTATTCATGCTAATAAGAAGCATATAACACAAATAATTCAAAACAATAGCTAATTCAAAAGCAATTAATATTTTAGCTTTGAAATACAGTCATATACTGATGACAACATTTCCGTCAAAGATGGACCACATTTACAATGGTGATCCCTTAAGATTAGAATACTGTATTTTTTACTATACTTGTTCTGTTTACATATGTTTCTGAGAGGGGCCAAAAACCCCTGGAACTTATAAAAAATTGTGTATTTACTCTTACATGTTTAAACTTCAGTCACCCTCAAAGTATTCTTCATTTGATGCAATACACCTATTGAGATGCTTTCTCCGCCACTCAAAACATTTTTGATGTCTTTTAGTGTTTCTGCTCTTTTTATGTTTCACCTCTTCCACATCGGCAAAATATTTCTCTTTGAGAATTTTTTTCATCTGGGAAAAAAAATAAGCTGCTTGGGGCAAGATTGGTGAATAGGGAGAGTAGGGCACGGGAGTCATGCTGTTTTTGGTCAAAAAACTGCTGAACACTCAGCGCAGTGTGGGCCGATGCATTATCATGGTAGAAGAACCAGTCACCTGTTTACCACAAAATTTTCACTGAAGCCAAACGCAGCCATTCACAACAGCTACATGCTGTACAGGTTTGTAACCCAGGAGCCACTGCATATACCATAGAACCCAGGTATGTAGTAGGCTCTACCATCTAGGTTTGTGTAAGTATACTCTAGAATGTTCACACAATGAAGTCACCCAACAACACATTTCTCAGCATGTATCCCATTGTTAAGGGACATATAATGGTGTATTCGAAGACAACCACTTTTTTTCTTGGCGACATACTCTGAATATCTATGAAAATGGGAAATATCAGTGAATTCTGTACTTCACCACCTTCAAGTAAGAATGACCAGGAAATGGAAATCTTGAGATCTGGGAAATCCTCTAATTTTCCAAAGCTCCAGTTGACCTAATTTCTGTATTTCCCATCATTCCTTATTCTGCTAATCTAGTAAATCAAGTTTGTTAAGAAATGGACCTTAGAGTCAACCTCCTCTCTGCCCTTTAACTGGTCCCAAGTTAGGGTGACAGCAGATTTCACCTCCCTTATCTCCAGTGTCAATTCCAGAAAGCAACATCTCTCAGTTGTGACCTGGAACCAAAGCTGGTGCCTGGGGGGCACAGCTCAAACACCAGACTTTGGACCACAATACCATCAACTATTATAAATCACAAGCAGTTAATCAGTGACTCTCCAGACTTCCCAGCAACTAATGTTATCTTTAGTGACTGACTTTTCTTGTTTTTTTTTGTTGTTGTTGTTTGTTTTTTTTGTTTTTCTGTTTTTGAGTTAGAGTCACTTTGTCACCCAGACTGGAGTGCAGTGGCCGCTCCCGGCCACCGCAGCCTCGACCTGCTGGGCTCCGGTGATCCTTCCACCTCAGCCTTCCAAGTAGCTGGAACTATAGGCGCGCGCTACCACGCCTGGCTAGTTTTTTGATTTATTGTAGAGATGAGGTCTCACCAAGTTGCCCAGGCGGGTCTCGAACCCGCGGGCTCAGGCAATCCACTCACCTCAGCCTCCCAAGGTGCGGGATTACAGGCTGAGCCACCGAGCCCGGCTAGGATACAGTTTTCTACTCAGTAATTGGCTATTGGTGTCTACAACCTGCAGAACAAGGCCAAACCTTTTCCCGGGCACTCGAGAGCATCCATAACCCAACTCCATCCTAACTACCTAGAAGCATCTTTCACCTCAAGGCACTTGTGGTCCTGCTGCATAAACATGTTCCATTTTCTTTCTTTTCTTTCTTTCTTTCTTCTTTCTTTCTTTCTTTTTTTCTGTCTTTCTTTCTTTCTTTTTCTCTCTCTCTTCCTCCCTCCCTCCCTCTCTCTCTCTTTCTTTCCTTTTGAGTAAGAGTCTCATTCTGTCTCCCAGGCTGGAGAGCAGTGGCTTGCTCACGGCCACCCTGGCATCGACCTGCTGGGCTCCGGTGCTCCTTCCACATCAACCTTTCAAGGAGCTGGAACTACAGGCACATGCTACCACACCTGGCTAATTTTTGATTTATTGTGGAGGTCTCACCAAGTTGCCTGGGCTGGTCTCGAACCTGCGGGCTCAGGTAATCCACTCGCCTCGGCCTCCCAAAGTGCTGGGATGACAGACTGAGCCACCGAGCCCGGCCTAACACTATCCACTTTCACCAAGTCAAGACCAGCCGAGCTCTGCATCTTTACTGGGCCATTTCTTCCACCGAGCCAGCCCATTCTTCTCTTCTGTCAATGCAGCTTATGCTTCCTCAAGGTCTACACCTGTGTACTAAGTACTGGTGGAGACACAGTGGATACATGTCCTTCTAACACCAAACTCAGACAAGGTTAGGAATGTGATCCCCAAACAAGCCACTTTTCCTTAGTGGTACATTATCTACCATCCATTAACAAGTTCAAAAGTGGAGATGAAAGAAGCAAGGAAATAAAAATACATTTTAAATTTAAGAATAGGCAATCTAACTCATAGCAAGAGAAGATATAGTTTCTAATCTAGCAGTCTGACTGAAATAAAACAAAAAGTTGGATACAGCAACTGTGTTCAGGCAGTGAGAAAAGGGCATTTCATATACAATTGGCAGGCTCGTGAATGTGTAAAACAGCAGAAGATGATGCTTTAGAAATACCTAGTAAATTATGAATACATCTATCCTTTGACCCAGAATTTTACTCTCAAGAATGCATCCTATGTAATATCAGTACACATGGGAAATAATGTATGTACAAAGTTATTTCATGCATCATTGTAACTGCAAAGAAGTGTAAGCAATCCAAATGTCTATTCGTAGGGGATTGATTAAATATATCATGGTGCCTTCGTATATGCAACAGCAAAAAAAAAAAAAGAGGAACACTGTATGCACTGATGAAGAAAGTCTGTAACATATGTGTTAGGGTATGGTCAGTGTAAGCAAAATCTGAATGGGGGAGTATGTATTTGCTTGTTGGGGGAGTATGTATTTGCTTGTGCAAGCATGAAGAAAATTTCAGAGAGGATACACAAGAGACCAATAGCTAGGATTATTTGTTAATTTTTTGGATGTGGAGGAGGAGAGGAGACCGGGTATATGGGGAGTATGAGAGGAGAAAGATTTTGATCATAATTTTTTACCATTGCTGATTTGTAAGCCTTGTTAATGTGTTACCTCATCACAAATGCTGAGATATCAAAGTGGCTTTGTCATTTCTTGGGTTAACCCCAGACATTGGAAATAGCTGCCTGAGCACTGAGCCTTCATCTGGGCTTACTGGGAAGTCATCATGATTGATTTTCTGCATCCACGTGGCAGGCAAAGGCCAGAGAAAGGAGAAGGGGTCAGGGAGTGGAGAGACAGCAATTTTGCTTTTGAAACAGACTTCTTCTAGGCTGAAACAGCTTTTGGAACACGTTAGATAATTACCATCTGCTTTTCCTTTTATTTGAACAAAAATGACCCATTTCTTGGAACATAATGGTGTGACTTAATTTTAGTGTTCTGCGATTTGAGAAACAAGTACCCCCCCATCCATTCCATTGAAAATTATCATGGAAAGACCAATAGAACTGAAAGAGGAAGATCAGATCCAAATTCCACCCCAACTTTGGGGAGCCTCTATTGTGTTGGAAGTCACTTGAACCATTTGGATTTGTATTTCCTTTTATGAAAAATGTCTTGGTCTTTCTTCCAGGACATTGACAGGTTCCGTGGAGACAATGTACAGGCTTTGTGCCGGTTGACCCAGGGTGAGAGAGCCGACTGGAGTAGCACCACCACCTCTGTCAACAGCTCACAAACGGCAGCGACTCAGGGGTCTGGGGTTGCTTCTTTAACCACCAGGGAGATGGCCTTGGAGACTTCCAGGTTAGCAATGCAGGTAGAGAGGTGTCTCCTTGTGTCCTGCTTGCTAAAGGACATATTCATTAAAGCACATGTACCTCCAGACACGTTTGAGGCTCTCTGAATGTCTACCTGGTATGTGTGTATCCTTGGTGAGATTTAATGCCATCCTGACATACAAAACTGTATTCTTGCCCACACAAAAGGGACGCAGGGACAACTAACTTCTAGCCAACAAAGTAGTTAGCAAGAATTTACATTTGTCTTTGAAATAGATCTCAAAAGCACCATATATTTATTATTGTTATTCCTATTTGTACTTTGATATGTTGATTTCCCAGAGTATAAGCCTCTTGGATCGAAAGAAGCAAAACTGGCCAGAAGTGAACTGGTGAGTAAAATGAATCTCTGTCACATTCTTCAAAGAGACCAGTGTGCCTGCCTGGAGAGAATGGATGGTTCCTGTCCCACCTGGAACACTTGGCAGGGCACCCTTTCTGTCTCTAAGACCAATTCACCCCCTTCCTACCCTCTGCATCACAGACCCGGGACACCCCTGAGGACAGTACCACGAAACTCCTTGAGGTTTCCTGAGGGAATCTTACATACTCTGGATTCTGAAAAGGCCCAGACCAAAGCTTAACAGTGATATCTGCATACTGAAGAAGTTTTGCCATTGTGAGAATAGAAGAAAAAAAAGCTTCTTAATTCTGGTATTATGCCTTCCTCCACGGTGGGGTCACTGGATGCACAATTTTGATTTTCAGATTAAAAGGTCCTGATGCTTTTGTGGCTGGCTGGGTAATCCTTGGCTACACAGACCCATTGTCCCACTTGAACTCACCATAAATGAGAAATAAGCTCCTTCCATGAGCTCCTTAATTTCCGCAGAGCCTGAAAAAACTCCCTGGCAACTGCCGCCTCACTTTGCATCCATGCAGGGGATTTGCGAGGCTGGCCCCCACCCCCACACCAAGGCACACAAAAAGGCTTCTCTTTTTCTTTTTTTTTTCCAGAGATTATATGGCGGGCAGAGAAAGAGCAGCTGAAACACGTGATGTGTGACATGGTGTGACTAGCTGGGCCGCTGTGAGTCTGTGGCTAATTTACTGCCAGGGTTTCCTTTGCTGAAGCTCTGAAGTAGGGAGTGTCTCTCTACCCAGCACAAGACAGTAAGGCTGCATGTCTTTGGAATGCTCAAAGCGCCTTTCAAAAACCAGAGAAGCGCCAAGGCCCTTTGACTTATTAGAAGCAAAATTAAGTAAATACAAGGAATCCCCTAATAAAGGAAATGCAGAGATCCTTATTGCCCAAAGCCCATTGCCTCCCATTAAAGTGCCTGGTAAAGCCTGTAAGAATCATCTCCTTCTAACCTTTAGGACAGCTTCCACACTAAGACTCTGAACTCAGCCAGCCCAAGAGCCAGACTGGGTCATGGGCCACACAGGGGTGGGGCACGTGGCCCTACTGGGACGCTGCTTTTTCCCAGCAGCTCAGTGCCTAGAAGTCCATCACTCTCTCTTTGTGCCTTTGTGCTGAGCACACAGTCCTGTACAGACCCACCAGCCCCCTCTGCTGCTTCTCCTGCTTGGTTTGATCAGAGTCAATTCCTTCTATTTGTGGAGGTTCAGG
Organism: Tarsius wallacei; assembly: GCA_963574415.1. Classification (NCBI taxonomy): domain Eukaryota; kingdom Metazoa; phylum Chordata; class Mammalia; order Primates; family Tarsiidae; genus Tarsius; species Tarsius wallacei. The sequence continues at coordinate 2,912 of CAUYQG010168594.1, read as the reverse complement.
GCAAACCGAGAGAATGGGGCCCAAGGATTAAATCCCGACGAATGGGGCCCAAAGATTAAACCCCGACGAGGAGAGATGCCGATACAGAAAACAAGCAGGAGTCAGGGGAGGAAGATCGTTCAGGGCTTCACATGTTGTGAAGGTTAGAGGTTATTGCTACTGTATCTCACCTCCAATTCAGGCAGCAAATTGGGAACGTGAAGATGCTGAGTATTAACTTTGGTTGTTCAGTTGTTCAGGGCTGGCAGTCTCCTAACTTCTTTTGCTCACAAAATGTGGTAACCAGTAAGAACAGCTTAAAAACTTGTTGCCATTCAAAAGCGCCTTAACAGTAATGGGAAATTGTCAGGGGAGGGGGGATGGAATAGGCAGTTGAGGGAAACTGCTAGGGGAGGGAGGGGCATACCTCATCAACAAGGGTACCTGCACAATCAATGTTTGTATACCTACCCCTGAATTGTACCCCATATCTTTATAATAAATAAATAAATAATAATAATTTTTTAAAAAGAAAATGAAAAAAAAAGTGCCTTAAAATAGATTTATATTTGTGGGTACCATCCATTTTCAAATGGTCTTTTTAAAGATAGGAAACAAAGTTAAACTTTCTAACACTGCAAAGTTAGAAGTGATTAAACGAAGATGGTTCATACCTGAGGTCTTATGCTCTTTATAGATCAACCTCCGGTTCAGAAATGAATTTTAAATTCAAGACAACTTATTATCCATTAAGGACTAGTGGACTGGGAAACTAAAGATGACTGAATCTGTACTGTGGTTTTAATAGTCGTGCGGCTGTTGTTCGTGTGCTATTTCACTCCAGTCTTCACATCTGTAAGCACTCACTCTCGTTTGTATTTCTGTGCCTGTAATTCTGATCAAAATGGAACATTCCACCGTGAGATAGAAACAGTGCACGGTATTTTTTTTCTTAGCTAGGAGATTTGAATAAAACTTGATAACACCATGGGTGAACTTCAGAAACACCCCTGATCATTTGCCTCATTTCGGCTTCGTTCTGTGGTTTGGATGCAGATTCTGGAAATCAGAGCCTGGACCTGGAACCCTTGTCACGTGAGCCGTGGGGTTTCCGGGCCCCAGGCCTCTCCCTTCCCTTAGTTCTCCTGACAGCTGCCTGCATCTGGAAAACATTAAATAACCTCATCCTTTATGTGGATTCATTATGTTCTTCAAATTCATTATCAATTATCAACTGACTGTGAAGAATGTTTGAAAGCAAAATGGAGAGGAAATGACTGATGATGAAGAATGAGATCTGAAGGAAAGGTAAGAATTCCTGGGGTCTGGACACTGAGCCAAATGCTACATCCACTGTGGGTTCTCTTAAATGTAATGGCTTTTGCAATACTTTTTAAAACAGTGGAAGATAAGATATTTGGCTTCATTGCATATAAGAATTAAATCCATGTATCTTCAATGGCACTTATAGATTTATGTCAAAAAGCCAGATTTTTGGAGTATTGTTAAACGCAAAGGTAAAATGTAAATAAGAACAACCTATCTGATAATAGGACCCCCAAAGCGGTATGAATCTTCCTGTAGACACCACCTAGGGCACCTGTTGCTCCTTGTAAGATCCCATCATGAACAGAGAAGGCCTGTCTTCGGATCTACCCACCAACATAGGACAGGTATCAATCTTCCATGAGACAGTCGTTCCTTGAGTGAATCATTAACTGGTTTTTAGAAACCCAAGCATTGGAAATTGGCACTTAGAATTGCCTCCTTCAGGCAATGAGACTATTTTTGAACTGGGAAGACTGCCCCCTCTTCCCACATCACCTCTCTGCAACGTACAAGTCAGGATCACATAAGCTAGTCAGGTGGGCAAGGCAAAAAGGCTTCCACATTTTATGGCAAGCAATGCAAATTCAGAGAGAGAGAGAGAGAGAGAGAGAGAGAGAGAGCGCACGCAAGCGAACACTCATTATCAAGAGGTCTTTATTCCCCTTCAGAGCTTTAGAGAACCATCTGTTGATGTGGCCAGGAAATGCTGGCTGAGACCTCAACAAGGGAGCTGAGAAGTACTGGCCATCTCTGGCACCTGTGTAAATGTCTGTCGCAGCAAGAGTGACCCCTATAATCACCTCGACCTTTTTCAAGCAAGAAGCTCCCTGTCAACCTGAGCCTGGTTTTAAAGGCATGCTCACTGTTTCCTCCCCTTTCCTGGGAGGACACCAGCTGAATTTCCAGGTCAGCGGGCCCCCCAGCTCCCCATCATCTGAGTTTCACCTCCTCCTGCAGCAGGAAACCTCCCCCAGGGTGGGGGGATGGCGCCCCATGCAATCCTGACATCAAGAGCTTTCCTTGGAAATACCCCAGCTGGGGGCTTTCTTCTGGCTCATCAGCACTTTCAACCAGGATGTCCCTGAGCCTAGGGCCTATTGTTTGTAAGTCAACTCCGAATCCAAGTTTAAACATGCAGAGGAAAGGCGGAGTTTCCAAGCACCTCTGAACTTCAGTGCTCTCTCGAATACTCCCATTTCCACATCCCCACCTGCCCCTGCTCCCCTTTCCTGCTTCCTCCACTGTGGGTGATGGGATGTGCCCTTTCCAACACGTGTGAGGCCCAATTGCTGTGCCCTGAACTGAGGTTAGAAAACACCTTTGTAGCCGGGCTCGGTGGCTCAGCCTGTAATCCTGCGCCTTGGGAGGCTGAGGTGAGTGGATTGCCCGAGCCCGCGGGTTCGAGACCTGCCTGGGCAGGTGAAACCTCATTTCTACAATAAATCAAAAAAATTAGCCGGGCGTGGTAGCGCACGCCTGTAGTTCCGGCTACTCGGAAGGCTGAGGTGGAAGGATTGCCGGAGCCCAGCAGGTCGAGGCTGCGGTGGCCGGAAGCGGCCACTGCACTCCAGTCTGGGCGACGGAGTGAGACACCAACTCAAAAA